>JAMZAV010010613.1:0-46168 GCA_024449915.1 Sweltsa coloradensis
TTTAAATTTTTTGTTTTTTTTTTTTTTTTTTTTTTTTTTTTAATTAAGGTCCTCTAGCCTAGGGGAGGAGGGACCCTCTGGTCAAACCAACCACGGGTAGGGGGAGGAAAAGGGGTTCGTATGGTGGTCGCGTGATTATATCTGTAACGTCATTATCGTCGTCTCTGTTAGGTCGTAAAAGGATTTCGTTTGGGTTTTTTTGGGATTAAGGGCGCGTCAACCGTTATTTCATTCAGTTTGCATTTACCGAGGGGAGGCCATACCCGTGGGGGAAACAGTTACGATGAAATCAAGGGGGTTTGGATTTGGTTTATTTGGATTAGGACCGTCAACCGTTAGGTCATAATGCACCACTCTAGCCTAAGGGGGGTGGGGAGGAGGGGCCCATGCGGGTCAGAACCACCACGGGTAAGGGGAGGAAGGGGGGTTTTCTCACGTCGCGGTCGTCATTGCCCTTTGTCACCGTTCGTGGTGTCATTGTCTTTGTCATCGTCGCCGGGGGTCGTCAAGGGAAGGGGCAAGGTCCCCGACGACGATTGCCAGAGCTCGCCTCTTTTTTGGGGGTGTAAAATACTCCCCTTTTCATACTAGCTGATGTTTGCGAGGTGGACTTTTTCTCTTGAATCCCCTTTTTACGATTAGCAGAGCCATGCTCGGGGCCCAAATCTCCCCCGGCCCAGACGGGGAAGGGGGTTTGGAGGTTAAGAAAGATTGAACATAGTAAACACAGTGTAATTAATCATTATATAATATAGTTTCTTGGAATAATCAGCAGCAGGAATGTTTTCCCGGTACTTGAGCCCAAGAGTGTGATACGGTAGATACCATCAGTTGGGCGATCAAGCTCGCAGATTGTATTCCTAGGACAGTTTCCACGGACTTTACACACCGTGGAGAAACCTACGTAGATAATGAACATACTCGTTCTTATCTATAAACACTATCTCCACTCAACATGCAGTAAATATCTCAGCATTAAAATCTTATTAGCAATTAATATTTACTGTTGGTAACGATTTGGATTTAATTAAAAATAATAAAAATTTAATAGGCCCTAGGGGATATGGGGGGAAAGACACGTGCTGGTCGGAACCAGCCACGGGTAGGGGGGTGAAAAGGGGGGGGGGTTCTTACGTCAATTTTGTAATGGGCGCACCAGATGGTAGGTGTGACAAAGATGTGTGTAAGATGGTCTCGTGGTTGGGGGCCCAAACTTCCAATACAGATGGTCTGGGAAATGCTTCTCAAGACAAGACGACGTGAGAAACTAGGGCGCTTCAACCGGTTAGGTCTATTGCGCTGCCTCTGATATTGAAAGTTAAATGTGATGAGATACTTAATGGTGTGTTTGATGATTAAAATTGTTTTCTAAGTGTAGATATAAGAAAAGAAAATGATGATGATATTTATTTTGGTTTATTTGGATTAAGGAGGCGCCAACCGTTAGGTCATAATGCACCACTCTAGCCGGGGTTTATGGGGGAGAAAAGTCCCATGCTGGCCCAGAACCGGCCAGGGGTAAAGGGAGGATAGAGGGTTCTCACGTCGTGGATGACATCATGTCACGGTTGTCGTCGTCGTCGGGGGTCTCAAGGGAAGGAGAAGGTGTCCACGACGTCGACTGGCCAGAGCTCGCCGCTAGTATTGAGATGTAAAAACTACCCTTCTTACAAGCTGATGTTTGCGAGGGGGACTTTTTCCCTTGAATCGACTCGTACGATTAGCAGAGCAATGATTTGGGGAAAATTGTACCCCGGGCCCAGATGAGGTATTGGTTTATTTGGATTAAGGACGCGTCAACCGTTAGGTCATAATGCACCACTCTAGCCTAAGGGGGGAGGGGCCCATGCTGGTCAGAACCAGCCACGGGTGAGGGGGGGAAAGGGGGGGTTTCTCACGTCGCGGTTCGTCATCGTCTTTGTCATCGTTCGTTGTGTCATTGTCATCGTCGCCGGGGGTCGTAAAGGGGAAAGGGGGCAAGGTCCCCGACGACGATTGCCAGACTCGTCTCTAGTTTCGTGGAGAAATATACTCCCCGCTTACTAGCTGATGTTAGCGAGGTGGACTTTTTCTTTTTGATCGCCCAGAGGGGGACCAGATTTAATGAAAGGGTCGTGTCAACTGTTAGGTCATAATGCACCACTCTAACCTAGGGGTGGGGGGGTTTGGGGAGAGGAGGAGCCCATGCTGGTCAGAACCAGCCACGCGTATAGGGGGAGGAAAGGGGGTCGTTCTCACGTCGCGGTCTTCTTTGTCTTCGTCATCGTTCGGGGTTTGTTATTGTCGTCATCGTCGTCGAGGGTCGTCAAGGAAAGGGGGCAAGGTCCCCGATGACGATTGCCAAAGCTCGCTTTTAGATTCGGGGAGAAAAATACTACCCTTCATACTAGCTGATGTTTGCGAGGTTGGTCTTTTCTCTTCATCGCATTTTAACGATTAGCAGATCCATGCTCTGGGCCAAGTTTACCCCGGCCCAGACGGGGCTAGCTTCAGATGGGCAGAGAAGCCTATAATATGTATTATATTTGTTTGTCTTATTTTCCCTTACGAAGACTTCCAACACCTGCTAGAAGTCTGCCAGCCCCGTCTAGTGTTCTTTTACTCCAAGTCCCTAGCTAACATGAGAGTTTCCGCCGACCTCCACCAGCCCACCCCTCCTAGAGTCATCCCCTGGCAGAGCTGACGAGGCGCTTCAGCGACCCCGAGAACGACGTGGAGATAAAGGGGCCACGCCCCTAGCTGATCCAGCCAATCGGGTTGGCTCTAGTGATGACCTCTAGTGGCACCACAGGACGACCCAAGGGCGTGGAGATCTCCCAACCCTCACCTTGTACAATCCGGCAGTGAGACACGCGTGAGTAGAATAAGAGTCAATACTTATTAGATTTAAGGGCGCCTCAACCGTAAGGTCATAATGCGCCACTCTTGTCTTGGGGATATGGACGGAGCTCCCATGCTTGGTCATGTCATCATCATCAAATGGTGGTAAGATAATGATGACCTCTGGTCAAGACCTGCTACCATAATCCTCTAAATGAACGACGTGAGAAATCAGAGCGCTTATAAATGATAGGTCATATTGCGCCCCCCTGTGATATAATTATAAGTAAATATAAATTGAGTATTCTTTTTTTTTTTTTTGGTTTATTTGGATTAAGGACGCGTCAACCGTTAGGTCATAATGCACCACTCTAGCCAAAGGGGGGGGAGGGAGGGGGAGGGCCCATGCTGGTCAGAACCACCACGGGAAAGGGGGAGCAAGGGGGGTTTCTCACGTCGCGGTCGTCATCGTCTTTGGCCATCGTTCGTTGTGTCATTGTCATCGTCGCCGGGGTCGCCCAAGGGAAGGGGACAAGGTCACCGACGACGATTGCCAGAGCCCTCGCCTCTAGGTTCGGGGAATAATATACTCCCTTCTTACTAGCTGATGTTAGCGAGGTGGACTTTTTCTCTTGAATCGTCTTTTACGATTAGCAGAGCCATGCTCTAGGCCAATTCTACCCCGGGCCCAGACGGGGGGTCGGGAAGTCGAAAACGAGATCACGGCACATCAAAGACGACGACGTGAGAAACTAGGGCGCTTTAATCGGTTAGGTCATGTTGCGCTGCCTGTGATATTGTAAGATAATAAAAAATGATTGTTTTGTTTCACATTATTATTTGGATTAGTTTGGTATTTTTGGATTAAGGGCGCGTCAACCGATAGTTCGCGTAATTCTAGCTAATGGGAGGAAGAGCACATGCTGCCAGAACCAGCCAATGGTAGGGAGAGGAAAGGGTGGACACGTCGCGGTCGTCATTGTCAGCTATCGTCGTCGAGGAGGTCGTGACAGAAAATGAGAGGTTTCCCCGACGACGATTGCCAGAGCTCGTCTCTAGAATAGCCTTTCTCTTTTATCACCTTACGATTTTCAAAGCCACACAGCTAGACGGCGGACATAATGTTAACGAGGACGACGTGACAAACTAGGGCGTTTCAACCGGTTAGGTCATATTGCGCCGCCTGTGATAAAGAAAGTTGATGAGATGAGTTAATGCAGCTATGTTTGACGACTAGATTGTTTTCTTAGTGTATAAATAACAAAATAAATTGATGATGATAAAGTAAGAGCAAAAAAAAAGTAATGTTTGTGAATGAAAAGAAAGAAATGTGTAAGATGTGAATTAAATTATGATAATTAGATTAAGTTACTATGGAAGAGAAATTTAGAAAGTTTGTCGCCGTTATCATATGATAGAAGTTCTTCATATGATTGGGGGAGATCACTTGCGTGCGCAGGCATCATATTTGGTACATCCTGCCAGCATATGATGTTCGGGTTTAAAAGGGACATCACATGTTTAAAATCAGATATTACTCTTTCAGTGAATCATCCACGATGGTCGGCAAACTGTCCTTCGCTGCGTTCTGGGGTACAGGGGTGGGCGTCAACTTCGTATGTGTGACAACCGGGGTGAAGATGGTGTTGCTACACACATTCACTCCCAAACTATGGTGCGAGGCGGTGCAAAAAGTACAAAAGGGACACCCGGTGTAGTTAAGTTGATTGATTGATTGTATATTTCTTAAAGTCTCATATTTATGCAACTTGGCTAATCGAGACGAAGGAAGGGACGTAAGGGAGACGCGGGGGGAAGGGGGGGACAGGCCTGTGCTGTTCAGAACCCGCCACAAGCGTATGGGAGGGCAGGGGTTCCCCCACGTCGTGGTCGTCTCCGTCTGTGGCATCATCCGTCCGTGTTGTCATTGGCGTCGCCGTCGGGGATTAGTCAAAGGGAAGGGTTCCCCGTCGACGACCCAGAGCTCGCCATTAGTTTTTAGGGAGAAAAACTCCCCTAATCACGGGGCCCAAAACCGCGAGAAGGTTGCGAGTTGGAATTTGATGTGAGCTCCGTCACGTCAACCGTAAGGTCATAATGCGCTACACTAAGCGCACTCACTCGTCTTACAACGACTTTGGTGGCGTTTCCAAGTGATTTTGATTTAAAAAATTTTAAGCTTGTCCGTACAAATTGATACCTCAGGTTTTGA
This sequence comes from Sweltsa coloradensis, assembly GCA_024449915.1. Taxonomy (NCBI): domain Eukaryota; kingdom Metazoa; phylum Arthropoda; class Insecta; order Plecoptera; family Chloroperlidae; genus Sweltsa; species Sweltsa coloradensis. The sequence continues at coordinate 5,033 of JAMZAV010010613.1, forward strand.
CCTGGATTGTTTTAAATAATTCCAATGAAAAAATAATCCAATAATTTCATTCTGTTTAGGTATCCTGGGCGTGCCTGGGCGTCCAATACATGATGTCTCTGGTGAAGTACCCAGATATCGACAACTACGATCTCTCCACCCTGAGGATAGTGGGATGCGGAGGAACTAAAGCCACCCTGGAACAACTGGAGGCGGCGGAGAAGAAGTTCGGGACCAGGGTGACCCCGACTTACGGGATGACCGAGGCGTTCAGGATGATGAAGCCAGCCTGGGGGAGGAGGGACAAACCAGGCTCAATAGGGACACCAGACACTAACTTCGTTGTCAAGGTGAGTTATATCGGAACAACTGGCGGCGGAGAAGAAGTTCGGGACTAGTAACCATGAAACAACAAATCACAGACGCTTCAGACGACGACGTGAGAAACTAGGGCACTTCAACCGGTTAGGTCATATTGCGCCGCCTGTTATATTGAAAGTTAATGAAATGAGTTTATAGGGTGTTTGATGATTATATTGAAAATAAAACTATAGCAAAAGAAAGATTATTTATTTAAATAAAAAATTTAATGTTTGATGTGAATTAAATTTGATATTTTTTTTTGATTATTTGGATTAAGGACGAGTCAACCGTTAGGTCATAATGCACCACTCTAGCCAAGAAGATATGGGGAAGAAGGGCCCATGCTGGTCAGATCTAGCCACAGGTAACGGAAGGAAGGGGGGTTTCTCAGGTCGCGGTCGTCATCGTCTTTGTCATCGTTCGTTGTGTCAGTGTCATCGTCGTCGGGGAGGTCGTCAAGGGAAGGGGCAGGTGTCCCCGATAACGATTGGCAGAGCTCGCCTCTAGTTTTGGGAAGTAATGTACTCCACTCACTAGCTGATGTTTGCGAGGTGGACTTTTTCTCTAGAATCGCCTTGTTCGATTAACAAAGCCATGCTCTGGGCCAATTCTACCCCGGGCCAAGACGGGGGTTGGAGAAAAACGGGATGACCGAAGCATTGATTGATTTATTGATTATGGTATTTATTAAGGCGGGATTAAGGCTAGTGAGGCCTTATCTTCCATCCAACCTGGTTTACACAACTACATACAACATTTAATTTATTTGTTACAGCTTATCCTAGATATTAAAGTAAACAAAGAATATTTCATACATAGTGCAAATACAATTATATAAACAAAATACAATATATGCTTACTTATATAGAAAAAATTAATTTGTCCTCATAAAGAAAATGTTTTAAGTCCGAAAGTAGTTCTATTAAGCATTCGAAGATGACATGAGTAACTAGCGCTCTGGGAAGGTCTTGTTGCACCGTCTATGATATAGTTAGAATTTTTTTTCAAATATGAGTGTTTCCCTTCAAAAATGATTTTCATTTTAGGTAAAGAATAAAGATACGTGATCACCCTGCAGATTCGTACAAGATACACTCTCTGTCTCCTCTAGGTGGTGGATATAGAGACCAGGAGGCATCTGGCCGCCAAACTGTCAGGGAGAGATCTGCTTCACAGGGCCCAGTGTGCTCAAGGACTACCGCGGCAACGCCGAGGCCACCAAAGATCTGTTTGACGAGGAGGGTTTCGTCAAGTCCGGCGACATAGGCTACTACGACGACGACGGCTTCTTCTACATCGTGGACAAGAATCAAGGACCACGTCAAGTATAAGTGACTCAGGTAAGTTGGGTTTATTTGGATTAAGGGCGCGTCAACCGTTAGGTCAAAAATAAACCACTCAAACCTAGGGGAGGGGGAGGAGGAGGAGGAGGAGCCCATGCTGGCCAGAACCAGCCACGGGTAAGGGGAGGAAGGGGGGTTTCTTACGTAGCGGTCGTCATTGTCTGTGTCGTCGTTCGTTGTGTCAATGTCATCGTCGCCGGGGGTCGTCAAGGGAAGGGGAAAAGGTCCCCGACGACGATTGCCAAGCTCGCCTCTAGTTTTCGGGGAGTATGATACTCCGCTCTTTCTAGCTGATGTTAGCGAGGTGGACTAATTCTCTTGAATCGCCTTTTACGATTAGCAGAGCCGTGCTCTGGGCCACTTCTACCCCGGGCCCAGACGGGGGACTACGTAGCTTGAGCAGCTTGTATCAGGCACTCAGGAGTGCAGAGAATGTAGCAGAGCCATGCTCTGGGCCAATTCTACCCCGGGCCCAGACGGGGAGCGGGGTTTTTGCTCACGTAGTTGTCATCATCATCTGGGTGGTTGTCAAACTGCGGGGAGAGGGGAAAGGATCACCGAAGACGTTGTTACAGGCTCTTCATAACACTACATGAGATGTTAGTTTATAGCAGTGCAATAAAAGAAAAAAGAAATTAATATCAACGGGAGAATTAAGAAGGCAACAAGAAGGTACTTGCATATTGCACTAGTGACTGCCTATTACGAAAGTTTTTGATAAGTATTTTTAATTTAAATGTGTATAATGTTTTCAATTATTAACTAAATAGAATAACAATTATGATAATAATAATATAATCTAATATCTAATATCTAAATATCATATTTTTAGTTTAAAACACTGTCCTGGATACTATCCATACAGGTCAGTCTAGGCAGAGATAGGTTTAGTTATTCGGAAGTAAGTATGGTTTATTTGGATTAAAGACGCGTCAACCGTAAGGTCATAATGCACCACTCTAGCCTAAGGGGGGTGGGGAGGAGGAGCCCATGCTGGTCAGAACCAGCCACGGGTAATGGGAGGAAGGGGTGTTCCGTACATCGCGGTTCGTCATCGTCTTTGACATCGTTCGTTGTGTCATTGTCATCGTCACCGGGGGGTCGTCAAGGAAATGAGGAAAGGGGGGGGGGGGGGGTAAGTAAGCATGCAGTGCTGACGTCACCGGTGGCTGGATGACAACCAATCACGGTCCTTAATTTAAAATACTGGTTAGTCATTGGCCCGCCGAAAGCGCGCGCATCGGCATACATGCTGTGGAACAACTATTTGCCTCGACCCATAGGCATATTCAATATTAATTTTAATTTGTTTAATTAGATTTATGTGCTCTTTAACCGTAAAGGTCATAATGCGCTACTCTAGCCAAGGATATATGGGGAGGAGGTGTCCATGCTAGTCGCAACCTGCCACGGGTAGGGGGAGGAAAAGGGGGGTTCTCACGTCGCGGTCGTCATCGTCTTTGTTTTTGTTCGAAGTGTCATCGTCTTAGTCGTCGGGGAGGAAGTCAAGGGAATAGGGCAAGGTCCCCGACGACGATTGCCAGAGCTCGCCTCTAGTTTCAGGGAGTAGGCAAATATACTCCCCCATTTCTAGCTGATGTTTGCGAGGTGGACTTTTTCTCTTGAATAGCCTTGTACGATTAGCAGAGCCATGCTCTGAGCAATTTCTACCCCTCGATCAGACCGGGAAGGGGGGGGGAGGATTACTGTATACGGGCAAATTCTGGAAAGCAATCTAGCAACACGTTTAAAAGACAACGTGAGAAACTAGGGCGCTTCAACCGGTTAGGTCATATTGTGCCGAAAGTGATATTGAAAGTTAATTAAATAAGTTTTTTTTTAAATATGGTTTAAGGACGCGTCAACCGTTAGGTCACAATGCACCACTCTAACCTCCGGGGGGGGGTTCTCACGTCGCGGCCGCCATCGTCTTTGTCATCGTTCGTTGTGTCATTGTCATCGTCGTCGAAGGGTCGTCAAGGGAAGGGGGCAAGGTCCCCGACGACGATTGCCAGAGCTCGCCTCTAGTTTCGAGGAGTAATATACTCCCCTCTTATACTAGCTCATGATTGCGAGGTGGACTTTTTCTCCTGAATCGCCTTCTACGATTAGCAGAGCCATGCTCTGGGTCAATTCTACCCCGGGCCCAGACGGGGACTACGTAGCTTGAGCAGCTTGTATCAGGCACTCAGAGTGCAGAGAATGTAGCAGAGCCATGCTCTGGGTCAATTCTACCCCGGGCCCAGTGCTACGACGCGTCAACCTTGAGGTCATAATGCGCCACTCTAGCCTTGGGGATATGGGGAGTGGGAGCCCATGCTGGTCGGAACCAGCAGTCTTAGGTACGTTCCCCTAAAAAAAGGAACTGAGACGTTCCTTGTTCTTTATACTATCACTGATTTAAATAAGGAAGTTTCGCATACGCTTTTTTTAGTCGCGTTGATGGATGAGCTTTTTTAAAGTTTTTAGTTTGCGTGGGATATCTGTACTTTTGCAAGTGCTTTGCTTTGCTGCCTACGCATTGTAGGTGATTGTTGTCAAGTTTCTTTTGTTACTTGTCAATTGTTATTATATACCGTAAAAAACTTATATTAAAAGCTTTATTTCTGTGGATTCTGGCTAACTTTTTCCACGTTTTCTTTCAAAAGGTACTACATCACCATAACCTTAATGTCCATGTATAATATGAACGTTGTAGCCCACCCGTTTGGTCAGAATTGGCCCAAATGGCACGAAAATCTCGCACAAAAAATCGAAAAAATCGTTAAAGTGCGATATTCATGAGAAATATTTATTCGATTGTTTCGTCGTGGGTTCTCACGTCGTGGTCTTTATCGTATTTGTCATCGTACATGGTGTCATTGTCCTCGACAACGATTGCCAGAGTTTTTGGTTTATTTGGATTCAAGGACGCGTCAACTAGTTCATAATGCACCACTCTAACCTAGGTGGGGTGGGGAGGGGGAGATGGGGTCCATCAAGCTGGTCAAAACCAGGCACGGGAAAGGGGAGGAAAGGAGGTTCTCACGTCCCGGTTGTCATTGTCTTCATCGTCGTCGAGGGGTCGTCAAGGGAAGGGGGCAAGATCCCCGACGACGATTGCCAGAGGTGATGTTTACGAGAAGCACCTTTGGCTTTGGACCATGTCTACCATGGGCCCAGACGGGGTAACCTAATCATATTCAAGTGAATTAAATAAATTGAAGTGGGTTCATGGGCGAGTAATGAACCCTTTAGTCAAGGATTTTGGTTAATTGGTTTTAGGGCGCGTCAACTGTTAGGTAATAATTAGGTGCGTTGTATTAGCATTTTCAAGTTCATTTTATAGCGTTTTTGTAGCATCTATTTTTTTAACTAATTTCAAAACCTTATGTAAGAACTTTTTCAGATTTTAATTTTAAATTTGGTCATCAAGGTTAAATTAATATAAACGACGACGACGTGAGAAACTAGGGCGCTTCAACCGGTTAGGTCATATTGCGCCGCCTGTGATAATGAAAGTTGAGATGAGTTTAATGGTGTGTTTGATGATTAGATTGTTTTCTAAGTGTATAAATAACAAAATAAAATGATGATGAGAGTAATAGAATAATAAAGTTATGTATGTGAATGAAAAGAAAGAAAAAAAGAAATGTGTATGATGTGAATTAAATTTTGTTAAATAGATTACTATGGATGAGAAATTTAGAAAGTTTGTCGCCGTTATCATATGATAGAAGTTCTTCATATGATTGGGAGAGATCAAATTGCATGCGCAAGGCATCATATTTGGTACATTCTGCTAGCATATGATGTACGGTTAAAGGTACGTCACAAATGTCACATATGGGAAAAACCTTTTCTCTGGTTAAAAGATATGCGTGAGTTAGGCGTGTGTGGCCTATACGAAGTCTAGTTTTGGTTTATTTGTATTTAAGGACGCGTCAACCGTTAGGTCATAATGCACCACTCTTACCAAGGGGGGGGGGGAGAGAGGAGGGGCCCACGCTGGTCAGAACCAGCCATGGGTAAGGAGTAATAAGGAACCCTCTAGTCTAGGATTTGGTTAGTTGGGTTTTAGGGCGCGTCAACCGTCAGGTAATAAGCCTGGGAGATGTGATAGTTAATAGAGTGATGACCGTGTGAATCTCTGTCGGCAGCAACCGTGTGTGGACATAGAGAGTGTGATCCTAGACCATCCGGACGTGCTGGAAGCTGCCGTGATAGGCATCCCCCACGAGGAGGACACTGAACGCTCAGCCGCATACGTGGTTCTACGACCCGGGGCCAAGGTCACGGCACACGACCTTGCCAACCTAGTCAAGGGTGAGTATCACAATGGTCCATCACTTGGCTCAACCACCAATGAAATTATGACTTACGATATGCTGTGAATTTTGCACAACCAATGGCGATTTTTGCACAAGCAAAACAAAAAACTTACGGCAACTTCATTTTGGCTGAGCCAAGTTAATGCTAGAACAACCAAAATGGATTTTCATGTCAAAACCTACGCCATATTTACAAACTATAACGACGTGAGAAACTAGGGCGCATCAACCTGTTAGGTCATACTGGGCCGCCTGTAATATTGATAGTTAATTGATTTTGTTGTGTGTTTATTTTTATATTGTTAATCAATTTAAAAACGAAAATAATGGTGATGATAGATAAACGATGGAAGTTCTTTATATGATTAGGAGACACTTACTTCTGTTAACTTTGAAAAGGATAGGTCCGAGTTATAAGGCCACTCGGCTAATAAGGCCACTCGTCTGTATCTTCGTTGCTTGTGAATATTTTTTGACGATTCCGCCGCTACAATGCATATAGCTACGCCATCTGACCACAATGGTGAAAACAACATGCAATTGCGGCCCATAAAACAGATTTGACAGCTATTTGTTTGTAATCTGTGTTTCACAGGCGATTTTTGGGTTTATTTAGATTAAAGACGCGTCAACCGTTAGGTCATTATGTAACACTCTAGCCTAGGGGGGGGAGGAGGGGCCCATGCTGGTCAGAACCAGCCACGGGTAAGGGGAGGAAGGGGGGTTTCTCACGTCGCGGTCGTCATCGTCTTTGTCATCGTTCGTGTGTCATTGTCATCGTCGCCGGGAGGTCGTCAAGGGAAGGGGGCAAGGACCCGACGACGATTGCCAGAGCTCGAATCTAGTTTCGGGGAGTAAGATCCGCTCTTACCAGCTGATGTTTGCGAGGTGGACTTTTTCTCTTGAATCGCCTTTTACGATTAGCAGAGCCATGCTCTGGGCCAATTCTACCCCGGGCCCAGACGGGGGATTTGACAGCTATTTGTTTGTATTCTGCGTTTCACAGACGGTTTTTTGGTTTATTTAGATTAAGGACGCGTCAACCGTTAGGTCATAATGCACCACTCTAGCCTAAGGAGGGGTGGGTGGGGGGGGGGGGGGGGGGTGGAGAGGGGCCCATGCTGGTCAGAACCAGCCAAAAATTGTACGATTATCAGAGCCATGCTCTGGGCCAATTCTACCCCTTCACGTGGTTTATAGCATCGGAGAAAAGGCGAGTTTTGTTATGTTTTATATGTTTTAAGGGCGCGTCAACCGCTAGGCGTCTGACAGACCCCCTAACAAGTCACCCCTGTGTTTCAGGCAAACTCTCGGCCATGAAGTGGCTACATGGCGGAGTCTACTTCATAGACAAACTACCCAGGACCTACAGCGGCAAGATCAAGAAACACGTGCTACGCTCCCAGCACCAGGGGTGAACATCTACCATAGAACATGGGTCATATGTGTTATATACCTCTGCGTTAAATGTAAACAAATAAGAATGTACCAAACATTTTGTAAACGATATTCTTTGTCTTCTTTTGTATTGTCTTTGGAAATTCGAAAAACTAATTATAAGTTTGTAAATATTCTTCATAAATTTGGTCGAAATATATAGTTTTCAGAGTGTGAAACTGCGATGCTTGTAATTTAATTTGTCAACAGACATTTTACCTATCGATTTATTTTAACTAACCATTAGGTCATAATGCGCTTGTCTAGACCTTATCTAAGAGAATTTGGATTAATTAATTAATTAATGTTATGGTTTATTTGGATTAAGGACGCGTCAACCGTTATGTCATACATACACCACTCTAACCTAGCGGGGAGGGGGAGGGGGGAGGAGGGGCCCATGCTGGTCAGAACCAGCCACGGATAAGGGGAGGAAGGGTTTTGTTTTTGTTTGTTTATTTGGATTAATGACGCGTCAACCGTTAGGTCATAATGCGCATTTTAAGCCAAGGGGATGTGAGCAGGAAGTCCCATGCTGGTCAGAACCAGCCAAGTTTAAAAAAATTATAATAACTCTGGGACAAAAATATCCACCATGAACTATCATGACCATGTGAGAAACTAGGGCGCTTCAACCGAGAAGGTCATATTGCGCCGCCTGTGGTATTCTATGATAATATATTGAATTTGCAGTTCGTTAGATTTTGTATTTTTTGCTAAGTCAAATAAAGAAGTTTTTAAATAAGTTTATTTGGATTAGGAGCGTCAACCTTAGGTCATACTGCGCCACTCTAGCCTAGGTTTTTTTTTGGTTTTGGTTTATTTGGATTAAGGACGCGTCAACCGTTGAACATAATGCACCACTCTAGCCTAAGGGGGGGGGGGGAGGGGCCCATGCTGGTCAGAAACAGCCACGGGTAAGGGGAGGAAGGGGGGTTTCTCACGTCGCGGTCGTCATCGTCTTTGTCATCGTTCGTTGTGTCATTGTCATAGTCGTCGGGGAGGTCAAAAAGGGATGGGGGTCCGGTGTCCCCGACGACGATTGCCAGAGCTTGCCTTAAGTTTCTGGGAGTTTTGCCCCTTCTTACTAGATGATGTTTGCAAGATGGTATTTCCCTCTTTCCTCTCTTATGTCGATTAGCAGAGCCATTCTTGGGACAATTCTACTTCGGTTTATTTGGACTAAAGGCACGTCAACCGTTAGGTCATATTGCGCCACTCTAACCTAGGGGGGAGGGGCCCATGCTGGTCAGGACCAGCCACGGGTAAGAGGAGGAAAGGATCGTCGTCGGGAAGGTCGTCAAAGGAAGGGGGAGGTGTCCCTGACGACGATTGCCAGAGCTCGCCTCTGGTTTCGGGGAGTAATATTAACCCTTCTCAGTAGCTGATGTTTTCGATGTGGATTTTTTCTCTCGAATCGCCTTTTACGATTAGCAGAGCCAAGCTCTGGACCAATTCTACCCCGGGCCCAGACGGGGAATGTGAATTTTTCTCTTGAATCGCCTTGTACGATTAGCAGAGCCATGTTCTGGACCAACTCTACCCCGGGCCCAGACGGGGAATGTGAATTTTTCTCTTGAATCGCCTTACGATTAGCAGAGCCAAGCTCTGGACCAATTCTACCCCGGGCCCAGACGGGGAACTGACCAACATAGAACACACAATCAAGGCATGTGTATGTCTTCACAACTGCCTGCAACGAGAAGACATAGGTCGTCTTACATAGGTCGCTTCCAAGGGAACGCCGTTAAGTGTCCACCGGGATTCGTTGATCGGGAAACGATAGATGGCGTTCAAGGCGAGGCGAGTGGAGAACAATGGTTGAGAAAGTTTTGGTTTATTTTTATTAAGGACGCGTCAACCGTTAGGTCATAACTGCACCACTTAGCTAGGGGGAGGGGGGAGGGGAGGGGAGGAGGAGCCCATGCTGGTCAGAACCAGCCACGGGTAAAGGGAAGGAACGGGGGTTTCTCCACGTCGCGGTCGTCATCGTCTTTGTATCGTTCGTTGTGTCATGTCATCGTGCCGGGGGTCGTCAAGGGAAGGGGGGCAAAGTCCCCGACGACGATTTGCCAGAGCTCGGCTATAGTTTGGGGAGTAAGATTACTCGCTCTTATAGCTGATGTTTGGAGGTGGACTTTTTCTCATTGAATCGCTTTTAACGATTAGCAGAGCCATGATCTGGGCCAATTCTACCCCGGGCCCAGACGGGGTGCATGTGTATGTCTTCACAACTACCTGCAACGAGAAGACATAGGTCGTCTTCCAAGAGATCGCCGTTATTGTCCCACCGGATTCGTTGATCGGGAATCGATAGGTGGCGTTCAAGCAGGCGAGTGGAGAACTATGGTTGGAAGAAAGGGTGCTCTACAAATCCTCGGTAAATCCGGGTCAAACTACCACAAACCGAAGAGCTGGCAAACTACTTCATGAAACGAGGGACAATTGAATGGCAGTGGAAGCATCAGGGACTAAAATGATGGGTATATATAAAAATTTCAAATTATTTTTAAGTATTATTTTTATTATTAAAATCTCCATTTTTCATTTATTTCAGTTGTTACTGTGCCTTGTGCATGTCGTTGTTATCTTCAGGACATTTAAAGCGGAGATCGGCAGCTTCCCATTCGATAGACGACGTACTCTTTCGTCGCTATTGCACTGAAACATTGAAATACAATACAAGTTGGAGCAGTTTGTATAGGCTAATTATTTATATCAAAATAGATGAAAAAAAAAAAAGCCCCCCCCCCCCCTTCAATGTTTCTTGATCATACAACATAGCCCTACATAATACAAACTATTAGTATTGTAATTTTATTTGTAATGCTGCTGCTGTAATGTAGGGCTTTTTTTACATGACTTACTCACCTTCGCTCTTTTTTTTCATGAATTGATTCTCAAAGTTGCAATAAAAAGAATTTGCTTGGAGGGACTTATAGCAAAAGTAAAGTAAAAGTAGTAGTTATGACAGCTTTATTGAATTAGATACAATTTCCGATTCCAAGGAGCATCACCCCGGATAATTGAAATGGGATTAGAATTAGAATGTCTAAAATATTTACTTATAAAGTAATAACTAAAGTTTATACCAACACAAATCACTAACTCTTGAAATCATTTATTAAAATAGAAATCAAATGCTATAACAAAAATGTATGATTTTTTGTAAGTTTTATCCACTTTGAATGAAATGGTATAATGATTTCAAGACGTTAATTATTGTGGGAATAACTTGTTTATTACTTTGTTAATTAAATATTTATGGGACATTCTATTCTAGTCTAATCCAATTGTAAATCATCGGGCGTGTATGCTCCTTGGAATCTGAAATTGTATAGAATTCAATTAGCTGGACCATACATAAGAACTCCGCTCTCGACATAGAACAATGTGTTTTACTCGCAAGATAAACGCACTATAGTGGTTGTTATTTTTTACTAAAGTTCCTAACCTCCACCTTGAGGGTTGGCTGTATTGATGCCGTCGACGTGTCCTCTACAGTAGTAGTTCAATTCATCTAAGAGACCCACAACCTCATCATCCTCACAAAAAAAAACTCAAACTCTTCTTCTGCGGAATTTGAGTGAAGTTGGGGATTGAGGTGATGGTGATGAGGCATTGAGTCCGAGGACCCCTGTCCACTGCAGGATGGTTCGACTAACGAAACATCTGGTGGTGAAGTGAAAGTTGCCAAATCAAATCTCAAACTTCTGTCAATGGGAACATAACCCCACAGACGACGGACGACGTGAGAAGAAAAAACTGGGAGCTTCAAACCGGTTAGGTCAAAATGCGCCGCCTGGGAGAGTGAAAGTTGATGAGTGAGTTTTATGCGTTGTGTTTGATGAATTGGATTGTTTTCTTAGTGTATATAAATAACAAAAATAAAAAATTATGTTGATGATAGTTAATAGACAGAATAAAGTTAAGTATACGAATGAAAATAATAAATTAAAGAAATGAGAATGATGTGAATCAATTTTGTAAATATTATAGTAGTTTGGATGAGAATTTTAGAAGTTTGTCGCCGTATCATATGATTAGAAGTATTGGGAGAATCAATTGCTGTGCGCAAGGCATTCATATTTCGGTACATTCTGCTAGGCAGGTGATGTAAGGTTAAAGGTCACACGGAGTGTTAACCACGGAAAACAGCTGAGCAGGGGCGTGGTGGAAGCCGCATTAAGATACCGGATAGTGTGGGTTGGTGTCCTGTAGACAGTTGGTCTAAGGGCACTACCGATACTATAGTAGAATCCTCAATCGCCAAAACATTGAGACTATTTTCTCCATGATATAAAGGAGGATCTACCTGAGAATGCGAACGACCAATCCATCTGGAGGGAAAGGGGGTTTACGAGGTGCATGTGGTGACGGGACCAAACATATATGGGCCAACCAAGGTTAGACGCATAGCCGTTAAGAAAAAAGAACATTCCAATGCTGTTAAAAGCAGGATCACAAGGAATTCGGACTTGGCGCAACATGCAAAAGCTTTCTCTACAGTTCTAGATTTCGATAACACTAGAACCATTTGCCCGCTCAGCAACTCCCAGACCCGTATCATCAGGGAATCTATAGAGATTGTATTTTTTTGGTTATTTGGAATTAAGGGAGCGTCAACCGCTAGGTTAATGCACCACTTCTAACCTAGGGGGGGGGGGGAGGAGGAGGGGCCATGCTGGTCAGAACCAGCCACGGCCGATAAGGGGAGGGATAAGGGGGTTCTCACGTCATGGTCGTCATCGTCTTTGTCATTGTTCGTTGTATCATGTCATCGTCGCCGGGGGGTCGTCAAGGGAAGTGTAGAGTTCGAGAAAACGCCTCAAAATCTAAACAAAAGAGGACGATAGCCAAAGTCTACCTCGTGCCGGAAGCCAATTCTGATGCCTCGTCAGTAGAAAATAGACATAATCAGACTTTAAGTTTGGTTTATTTGGATTAAGGACGCGTTCAACCGTTAGCGTCATAATGCACCACTCTAGTCCTAAGGTGGGTGGGGAGGAAAGGGCCCAGCTGGTCAGAAGCCAGCCACGGAAAAGGGAGGAAGGGGGTTCTCACGTCGCAGTCGTCATCGTCTTGTCATAGTTCGTTGTTGTCAGTTGTCATCGTCGCCGGGGGTCGTCAAGGGAAGGGGACAAGGTCCCCGACCACGATTGCCAGAGCTCGCCTCTAGTTTTGGGCGAGTAAGATTCTCCGCTCTTTTAGCTGATGTTTGCCGAGGTGGACTTTTCCTCTTGAATCGCCTTTTACGATTAAGCAGCAGAGCCAGCTTGGGCCAATTCTACCCGGGCCAGACGGGGATAATCAGACTTAAGAAGTGTCACATGTGATCCCACATCTAGGAATAATCTTTTCTCTAACTAAGAGATATCTTGTGAGTTAGACGTTGTGTGGCCTATACGAAGTCTAGACAATACCACATCCTTCTCTACGTGAAAGTCGAGACGTTAGGTGGACGAATATTTTATCAGTCAGTGTGGGTACCACACTACGCAATTTGTTATTTTTCACCACATCCCATAAGATTCTCAATTTCATTGTTCGGGAAACACTCACGTAGTGTATTTGAATTTTTAGAAACAATCAAGAAATTAAATATCCAAGATGCCTGTCGCAATCCAACAATCGTTGCTCGAATCCACTCTCGACATTCTGGAACGGGAACTTGACTGAAATCAACGTCGCGACGGGGGACGCTCACCTAGCAGCCCGATCAGCGTGTTCATTTACCTCTATGCCCACGGTCCAGGTTATCAGCCAAATCTCTATTATATAACCCTTATCATAGTTTTGTAAATAGAATGGATGTCTTGTACCAAATGATGACTAAGAAACATGAGTTTTATAGCTTGAAGTGAAACAAAATATATTCTCCACAACGACACTGTAATTGTATTAAGAGCTTCGGGATGGCAAATAACTCTGCAGTGAAACTTTTTTGGCTATTTGGATTAAGGATCGCGTCAGCCCGCTAGTCATAATTGCACAATCTAGCTAAGGGGGTGGGAGGAGTCGCCCATGTGGTCAGAAACAGCCACGGCGTAAGGGGATGAAGGGGGGTTTCTCACGTCCGAGGTCGCATTGTTCTTCGTCATCGTTCGTGGGTGTTATTGTCGTGATCAGAGGGTCCGTCAAGGGAAGGGGCAAGTCCCCGACCTGGCCCAAAAAAAATTATTCCGGCATACAACCCCGTAGAAAAACTAGGGCGCCTTCAACGAGAATGTCTTATATGGCGCCCCGCCTGTGATATTCTAATTAAAACATTGGAATTAACATTTCGTTAGAGTTTTTTGTATGCATATAAGTTTAAAAAAGTTGTGTTTTTTTTAATAAAATTTGTTTTGATAGAAGCGTCAACGTTAGAGGTCCATACTTCGACACTCTGCCTAGGGATATGGTGGTGAGGAGGGGCCCTTGCTGGTCAGAACCAGCAGGGTAAGTGTCATGATCTGTTCCGTAGTAAGGATAGAGAGATGCCGAATTTTCCAGTAGCCTCGTCTGGGCCCGGCGGTTGAATTGGCCCAGAGGCATGTCTCTGCTAATAGTAAAAGGCCGATCAAGGGAAAAAGTTCCACCTCGCAAACTTCAGCTAGTAAGCGGGGAGTAAATTAATCCCCGACTATAGAGGCGAGCTCTGGCAATCGTCGTCGGAGACACTTGCCCCCTTCCCTGACGACCCCCGCGACACAACGAACGACTGGACGGAGAAAAAAACAATTTGGATAGTAACAAGATATTCATAATAGTAAAACGGCAGTAGGTGGATACAAAAATCAGTTACCTATAATCCCCCAAATTATAGGTACAGGATGTTGACTTGTTTAAAACGAAATGAATACATTAAAATATAGATAAATTAAAACAAACACGATAGTAGCGAAGACGGACTCGGGCACTGTATATTATGAGCCAGAAACAAATGAAAAATTATAAAACAAAACAAAAACTAAAAAATATCTTCTGACATATCACGTGTTTGTGTTGCCACAGGAGTTCATGGAAACTATTTACAGGGTTCGTACGATAGATAGATAGATAGAGAGATAGATAGATAGATAGATAGATAGATGATAGATAGATAGATAGATAGAATAGATAGATAGATAGATGATAGATAATGGTAGATAGATAAAGATAGATATTACCCTTCATCACTTAGTTCTCAGGTTCGACTCCGCCACCTGTAAGGGAACACTGAAATTGTGTCAATGTTTCTTTAACTCTTAATGTGGGATAAGTCTGTTAAACACAGCTTCTGGACACCCTCAAAGGTTTTATCAGGCGCAGAGAGAGACCCAGTTTCATGAGGCTCAGGTCGAATCCCGCCACCGTAAAGACTAACTGAGATTGTGGTCAATGTTTCTTTACAACTCGAATCCCAACGTCCCCACAGCGACAGGGGCGACTGAAAATATGAAGCCCAATGGGATTTTTGCAGATCTGGGAGTAACGTAACGGAAGCAAACTCAACGAAATAACTCTTTTCAGTTATTCCACATTAATGTTGTCTTTATTTTATTATTTGTATAGTTGTGTCTGTTATAAGCATGAAGTAGCACTCTAGACGAGCCACAATTTCTACACCATCAAGTAAGGGGTTACACTGTCACTCTTAGGGATAAGTACTGACGTGCATAGTTTTTAAAAAAAAGGCAACAAGGCTGTATAAAATACGTGATGTCATGTCAATAAAAACATTTCATTATTTTGTTGTTGTGCCCTCTGCTCTGGAACAGTTCATTGTCGTGAATTGCCACCAACACTCGAGGCTCCCAATCAATCTTATCACTGACACTTTGACTCTGACCTGTTGAACTCAAGTCACCCAGGGACTTTCATCTTGTGATTGAACTTTGCAACTGAGACGCCTCGCGTAGGGGATTTGCCTAATACAACACGCCAATGGCTGGACGGTGTGTTGGGTTGTTTGCTATTCGACAACGGACATCTTGTTTTTCTCTTGCCTCTAGTCGCTGACGTGGTGTGCTCACGGAATGCTTGTATAAGGCGACGGACTGTAATCTACCCATTCATTCTCAGCCCAGGCTTGTTGGTCTCATCTATAATATCATTATCTCTCTGTAAACTATGTCCAGGTATTGTTTGGCCACTGCTGTGATGGCAGGCTTCCAGTGGACGTCCCGTGAGTAACTATTTCTCGTTTCAGTTTTATATTTCGAAATAATTGTAATTACAATTAAGCAATTCCAACTATAGAATTGCATTCCCGAATAACCAAATCATGAAATCTAAAACAATTATTATCAATTCTCAATTTCTCCCCAAATTGCGTACACAAACTCATTTTTGAGGGGAAAAAACATTATTTTTTCTATCATGTTCGTCAAATTAGGTGTTACGTTGTAGTTTAATTTATTATAGGAACACACCCCAATTCATGTAAATTTATACATATTATTTTCGAGATTATATTATAGAAGAATACAAAGTTTCAGAATTGGACAGGTTCATCACACAGGTCCATACAAGAACATGTTGTCTGTCATGAGTTTTGTTGCACAAACGCTTCTTATGTTTAGATATCGTGTTGGGTAACCCGATACCAGGGTTTCAAACCACGCTGTAGTTGTAACTTAAAGTTAGCCTCAAGAATTGTGTTAATATAAAAAATCTCCTGTACGGGAAAGTTGGTTATCATCTGGTTAAGGTAAGAAATAAGCCCTCGTTTATCTGAACAAGTTAATTATATTATAATAAAACAAGGTCACGGTGCAAAGGCATCAAATTCTTAGAATTGCTGACTATGTATTGAGATTTCTAATAATTCCGACATTTCCACAAGTTGGTTAGACGCAGATCGGTTTGGTAGTGTTCATATGTCCGCCGGCCAGTGGGGTACCCTGGTTCAATCAAGTGAAAGTATGTGTGGACACAAACATTCTGTCTCACAACCTCTGATGTCTTGTCTCCAGGTTGTTGCGTTCCTTCAACCTCAGCATCAGGCCAGACCACTGCGTGTAGTGGAACGCCAAGTCTGTCTCATTAACCTGCCCTCAGCTGACGTGGCCTTCCGCCGGTGTCAGGTCAGGTGGTTGGACAGAAATTACCAAGGCAGGTCCCTGCTGGAGCTGGGCCGGGGGCCTCAGTCCCAGGCCGACCTGCCCACCTAAACATATACCTAACCGGCTACAGCTACAGCGGCCGGGGTCTGGGGGCGGGGACTTTGGGGTCTCGCTGCAGGTGGCGTGGTGGGAAAGCTATGATGGTTCGCCTGTCGCGTCCGAACCGAGAGCGGAGGCTGGAAAGGACGCCTGGCCTGAATTCTATGCTCACATTAAGTGAACACAGTCGTCACACAGATAGTCATTTGTAACAACAGGGATTGTGAGAACGTCCACAAACTCTCACAACCTAGGACAGAATTAATACAAGAAACCTCGACCACGTCACAGAAGAAGACAGGAGTATCGGCAGTTCAAGTGGAACCACGGTGGTAATAGAGGTTTCAAACTGGTTTAAAATTATGTGTGGGTCGGGGCTTGTTGGCAGAGCCAGGGCACCATGGACAATTTTTTTTTAAAAGTTAAATAAAAAGTTGCTTTGTCCTTTTCTGGCTAAAATAGGCTATAACCGGTTTTAACACTGTCAAATCTAGGGTTTTTGTCCTAGCGCAAAACGGTGGACACCTCGTGTTCGACGGTCGATCCGTATCTAAAAACACCACAAACGGGGTTGGTGACGAAAAGTGAGAATTTGGTGAAAATGGTACGGTGTGAACACAGTTTTCACCAGTTTAAGAGAAAGATTTTTTCACGTTTTCAACTAGATTTTCCAATTGTCTTTCGGTTTAGAGGTGCTTTCCTTGTATAGCCTCGCCCGCACTAACTCTGTACATTGGCGAGATACCCCCTACACACACAAACTGCTGCAGGTGACCCCCCCCCCGGCCCCACTTGCTCAGGTACTTTTGATAGTTGTTGTTGTTGTTGTTGTTGTTGTTGTTATTGTTGTTTTATGTTGGATGGGCCAAAAATTGAGCGAAGCAACAAGTGTTGAAACTCTTACTCTTGATACCAACGAGGAAGGTTTCCTGGTCCGACATGGTTGGCTGTAATAACACTAGCAGTCTTAACCCGTAAGTCTGAAGTGACAACAACACGGAATGTTGTTTCTCCCCGTTACAGGCGCTGCCCCCCTCCCACACAACATGACGTACACCGACGTTGAGCAGAGGCAGGGTCGTTCCCCCGGGCGGAGAGGCGAGGTTCATAATGAAGGCGGGGGAGCCGCTGAGATACTGCAAGTTCATCCTGCGCAAGCCCCCTTGGTTTGCTCGAAATCCACCAGGAAGCCGGAGTCTGTTCCAACAGCAGGGCCGGTACTCTACATTGGGGCCGGACCAGAGAGCGGAGAGTGGATCCCATGGTTACCAACATCAGCGAGGGGCGGACAAACGGACGGGTCGGGGTTTCTTTCAGTCTCCCACATGGAAGTCTGACTCCAGATTCACTGCGCTCGTCGTGGCACGTGAGTCAAGGTGTATTACTTATTAGGGTCAACCAGATTATTTGGTCCAACATTAACATTGTTTTTACTTCATTCCTTGTTTAATATTTGCAATGAAAGTAAATAAGTTGTAAAGTTTATTTGGTTTGCGTGTCTTGAGGCAACATCACCGGGAGCAGAAACCTATCTGAGGTTTATTATCATAAGACTAGGAAAACGCTAAAGTCCCGCCGCGTTGATGGATGAGCTTTTTGAAGTTTTTAGTTTGCGTGATATATCTTCACTTTTGCAAGTGCTTTGTTTTGCTGCCTACGCATGGTAGGTGGTTGTTGTCAAATTTCTATTGTAACTTGTCAATAAGTATTATTTACCGTAACAAACTTATATTAAAACTTTATTTCTATGGATTCTGGCTAACATTTCAACTTTTTCTTTCAAAAGGTACTACATCACCATAACCTTTATGTCCATGTATAATATGAACGTTGTTGCCCCCACCCGTTTGGGCAGAATTGGCCCAAATGGCACGAAATATTGCACAAAAAATCAAAAAAAACTTATATTAAAAGCTTTATTTCTATAGATTCTGGCTACTTTTTCAACTTTTTCTTTCAGGAAGCAATACATCACCATAACCTTAATGTACATGTGAAATATGAACGTTGTAGACTTACCGTTTGGTCAGAATCGGCCCAAATGTCACGAAAATATCGCACTAAAAATCGAAAAAAAAATCGTAAAAGTACGATATTCATGAGAAAATATTTCTTTGATTGTACCCAAAACGTAGCAAGTCTAAGTTCAGAGATTTCAAAGGTCCCCTCCAATTTTCATCAAGATCGCATGAGCCGTTTCCCGGTAGAGAGCGAACAAACAGACAGAAAAACTAAAAAAAAAAAACAAACACCCGAGCTATTTTTCTTGGGGTAACGTAAGTGAAAAACAAACAAAAAACAGAAAGTCAAATTGAAGTCTTCACTTCGCTCGCTACGCTCGCTACGCTCATCCAAACATGTTTATTATTCTTTTTTGTCAAAGACTTTTTTGGTTTATTTGAATTAAGGTCGCGTCAACCGTCAGGTCATAATGCACCACTCTAGCCTAAGGGGGTGGGGAGGAGGAGCCCATGCTGGTCAGAACCAGCCAAAAGTAAGGGGATTAAGAGGGGTTCTCACGTCGCGCTCGTCATCGACATTGTTATCGTTCGTGATGTCACTGTCGGCTTCGTCGTCGGAGAGGGTCGGACGGTGTTAGGATGGGGTAGGGGGAGGAAAGGTTTCTCACGACGACGATTGCCATAGCTCGCCTCTAAGTTTCGGGAGAAATATAACCCCCTGTTACTATTAATTATTAGCTGATGTTTGCGAGGTGCGTACTTTTTCTCTTGAATCGCCTTGTAACGATAAGCAGAGCAAGCTCTGGGGCAATTCTACCGCCTTGGCCCATCTCGAGAACGACTTACTACATATTATTTCTCAACATCATCAGGGCGATGATGTAGGTTTGGTGAGAAAATACATAAGTTAAAGTACGTTGGTCTCACTTTTAGGCACAACATACATTTTGGTTTCGCGTCCTAGGTTTTGTACAGTTGAAGTCATTTACCTCGCTGCTATGATTCTTTTATGACGGAATTTGTTCGTACCGAACACGATGGTGTTTATCTCGCTTTTGTGCGCTGTCACGAAATTTTACCTTATGTAGCTACACAGCGAAAATACGTGCTCTTAAAATGAAAATCGTTGGGTAGCCACTCTCATCTTAAAGACTTAAACCATTTATTGTCATAAGCCAACATAATATAACGATAACAAAAATGTTAATTTCACGGGGTAATATCCAGAGGAACCTGCGTAGCTCATGTACTGTTACGAAACAATAACTACCGCGTTTAAAGCTCTATACTAAAATGATCTGTGACCAAGTTTTAAGATGAATATTGACTACTAAATTTACTTTATTCAAATGAAAAAAGCCTACAATTTAGTTTGATCACGTTGCTCGTAACTAGGCCTTTTGAGAATACACAAATAAAAAAGTAAGCGCACAAATGCCTTGAAATATAATGAATGCCCTGCCATCTCATCTTTTAAGTCTACATTTCCCCAACATACTCCCCACCTTTATTTTGACATAATAATGACAGCAAATGAAACAATAATATTTTGAACCATGACAGTTCTAACTGTATGGTTATGTTGCATCACACCATTGCGCTCGTGTGCGAATCTGCATCATCTTCACTGCGTTGTCGGTCGGGCAGATTGACACTTCTAGGGGAATATAACCGTTGTATATGACGCACCAAGATTCATGCTGCCGTCTTCACCCGAGCCCCACTCCTGACGTATCCGTCATTGCCGTGTAGAAAGATCCAACACTTTTGCCTGGCCAGTCCATGTCTCTTTTTATTGTCGCTCCCACAAGCACAATCTCGCCGACTGATAGTTTCCTGGTCGTTCACTTGCCTTCCCGCGTTGTAACCAGTTGTCCCAAATATTCTTCCTAAATCGGCTTCGTAGATGTTCACGTAACCGACAATTTGTCTATTACGGAACGCGTTGGAAACCTTCAGATTCCAACATATTCTAAATCTGGCCGTTCTGTTCGCGAAAATATCGTTCAGGAACATCGCCGGAGTTAAAGGTATCAAATCGTCTATGTTGTCTGTAATGTAGTTAGAGTGTCTCCATTTGATGACTGCCTTCGTCATCACACAATACTGTAGAAAGCTCTTCGTGTGTTCATAGCGTCTAGTGAGCAGTCACTTTGGCACTGGCTAAGAAGATTTATTCACCGCGCTTTGTAGTAATAGTTCCCTTTTATCTTGAGCAAATGAGAACCGCTCCCTCCCCCACTCCGTCCGGCCCTATCCATATGCTGCCTGTGATGGATACCTGCGCGTGATATCGTGTAACTTTCCCGTGTTGAATTACTTTTCCCTGCGAATTCATTCTTCCCTTATCCCAGTCCAACTCTTGAAGAGCATTAGTCACTGCCCAATCAATAATTTTGGGGGGTCTCGGTTTGTCGCTCATGATAGCACCGTAGTGGGAGATGGTGTGCCTTCGCGTCGCGAGCCCGAAATCTTCTAATCGTGACTTGAAGTATATCGAAAGGCCATCGTGCTCGAGTGAGCTTACAAGTTCCAAAGTGATTAGCTCGGTATAGCTGCACATGTAGAACCACACTAGCCAAACTTTACTCTTATTCCTTAAGATACATTGGGCCAGCTAGGTCCCTCCACAATCTGAAACACTGCTGTCAGTGGTTTACTCTGTCTTGAGTAATGGAGCTGGGGTAAGTCGTTGAACTCTTGGCTGCAAATCTTCCTACATCTTGGGAACTTTCAAACAGATTGCCTTTTTTCTATATTTGTTTGTCTGCTTTTCACAATCCCAATACTTTTTTTTCCTCAGTCAATTTTCCCATTAGAATCTGTACTTCCTGCGTGACTGTTCTTGTGGAATGTTCCGCGCATTTCTCTATGACGGTGATCATTATATGTCTACGTGGTTGGTTGCTACTAAATGTTTGGACGTTAGTATCCAGTAATATTGCAATCAATGATATCATCTTTCCTCTAGCGAGTCTTGTCTCCACATCTCGTAATGTCCGTCCTAAGTCCCCTTTAATAACCTTGAAGAACCGCGAAGCATACGCCAACTTCTCCTTCTACACTAAAGATTGCCGTTTGAATCGGTTGATTTGGTAATCTCCTGTCGTGCTAGCGTTGAGCTCCAGTCGAACTGTCCAGTGCAAACCCTTGGCACTAATCTTCTTGGCGAGACTTGTTTAAATCTCTGCATCCATGCTTGTGACCTCACTAACCGCTGTATGAGGAGAACCTTGTTATGTTTCCATGGGTCCGTACTCACCGGTTGTCACGTGCATGGCGTTCTAACTTACTTCTTTTTTCTCTGTTCATTAGAACCTATTCCGCGTTGAATTTAGATTTACTCCCACTGGCCATTGTGAAGCATGTTCTTTGCAGCCACATCCGTCCCTCCCCACCATCTCGAAATGTACACAGGTCTTGTGGTCTTGCATCCTCTGGAATGGAAGATCATGCAGGATTGAGAGAGTCCTGGTACATGCGCCAATTTCCGTTTAGTGATGACTTGCATATCTCTTTTACCCGATTTCCACGAAACTAGTGCCCATTCATCATTCCTCCGTAATCCATGCTGAACGCTGTCGTTGAATCGCTCCAAAATGGAAATCAGTTTGTTGTCCTCTATATGCAGAAGATTTCTGTACTGTGTGATTCCGATAAGCGACCTTTCAATTAGACAGCTCTTTAACTCTAACGAGGTATTGTTTGATTTCTTCAAGCGGGCTATTCTTGTTTAGCTTGTATAAGGTTGTACAGTAACTCCTCAAGACGACTCTTGTTCTGAGAAAAACTACTCGCAGCATATGCAATATCCACATTGCATCACAAACAAACGTTATGGAACGATCTGTGAACGCACATAGCTTCCTACGTGTTCGTGCCTATGTGTCTTGGATACTTTTTCTTAATATTCGTAAGAATACGTATCCTCGGTTTATGGTGCTACCATCTTTTATCAGAAACTTCATTGACAGTCATTCTTCATCCAGGAGTAAATCCCTTCCTCATCATTACTTATAATCCACTTTCTGCAGCCATTATAGGTTCTATGGTAGGCAAGTATCTACCTGGGCAATATTCATATTCCTAGTGGGTCGAAATCTCTTTTGAGTCAATAGATAAAATTGTTTTCGTTTTTGTTCCTACTTCCTGAACAGACTTCGATGCTGGTATATCAACACTCAAACTGTCCAGATGACGATTCCAATTCCAACCCCCAAATACAGAAAGTTATTTCTAGCCGTGTCTTCCATTTCATAGGTCTTCTCTTTCGAATATTTCCACATTCTTAGGTCCATGAACTTAGCGTCTTCCAACAGTTTTACTGATTCCCGTCCCGAAATTGGCTAACTTCTTCTACGGTATGACTCTGAAGTTACACACTTTGGTCAACATAGAGCGAATCTTGAAGTGTTTTCTTGCAATGAGACTTTTTATCTTCAGTACTTGGTGTGTTCAAGTGATTAATCTTATCTGACGCCTCCTACCAAGTAATAATTGACTACAGTTTGATCCCAAATAACTACTCTTTTGTCTGAACCCCTTAAATATGGCGCTTCATAATCATACTCTCCCAACCACTTCACACACACCGCAGTGAAAATCTCTGTCCTTCTTGTGTACTTTCAAATCATGAGACAATGGCCTTACGTATGCGCTCTGAAGTGACTCCAATTTCTTCTTGCTGTTCTTTAATCTTTGGCTCTATATTCATTGCTTGACCGGTATCTACTAACTCCTACTGTACAGGTGCCTCTCTTCGACCTTCTCCATCACATTCTAGTTATGGGAGCGGTGTGTGAACTGTTGTTTGCAGCCTATACTTGATGCATCGAAATACCAGTGTGCGAACTTGTGCGTTGTGATAGACTAATATCGATGGCCTTGTGATAAACTGGATCGATGAGGCACACAGTCTAGTGACTGTTTGGGGGTTTGTCCTATTTCCTCGCCTCACATCGGTTACAATACATTGTTGGGCAGATCTCATTCCCTCGACTTAGAGTTATCCTCTCTTGAATCCAGTCCTTAACCTACAATAATTTCTCTTCCCGTAAATAGTTCTCCATAGTTTCCCTCTATCCTTTCTCCGTTGTAACTTTAATGTTGAGTCGCTCAACAACATAGCTCCATTTTTTATCCCTGTGTGGCAATCATTCCCGTTATTTTGTTTTAAGGTTCAGTATGGGGTAGGTGTGATCCGGTTCCAATTCCATGGTTGCCGAATCCAGGTTACTCGTAGCAATTCTGTTCCCTTCCATCCTTATGCCCCTAACGCTGCAAGCTGGTGTAACACCTGGTTTTCCAGAATAAATGATTCCTTTTCGTGTTGCAGCCGTGTGCGCTTCGCTGTCTCCCTCTCCTTATTTGCGCTCTACAAGTGCGTCCTCTCTATAGGAATCAGCGTAATACCTAATGGCGCTTCTCTTACGCTGTCTGTCCTCTAAATCTCTGAGTCGGCAAACAGTTATGCATTCACTGACTGTTCATAGATGTCACTAACATTGATACGTTTGTATCTTCAGCCTGGGGTTCAATACCGTTCCCATCAGCGTCCAACCTATGTTCCGTTTCTTACTGCGGGGTCATACCATTGTCCAACTTGTTATATACGTCCCGACGTGAGTATCTGTCCGTATACATCACTCCAGTAACAATTCCAATGTCACTAGGCCTACCCTTTCCTATATCACTAACTCCAAATATGTATTAGTTCTCACTTGTATTCATCCATTTTCCTTTAGCAACTCGTGGTTCTTAAATGCCCGCAAATCTTACTTTGACTTAGGACATTCATACTGGAAATAGGCCCTACAGATACCCTCCAGGCTTCGAAGTTGGAGTGATACTTATCATGTAGACCACTTGGTGGCTCGGTGGTTGGGTAACCACCAAAAACCATGCATGTGTTGATTGTGTGCTACTTACCATGAGTATACAAATCTCCAAGCTGATCTGCTGTTTGACTTCAGTACATACGACGCGTTGGATCCAGTATCAATTAAGAAGCTCTACTGTCCCTTGACTCTTCCGTTTAGTCCAAACATCAACCAACGAGTCAAAGAAACAATGTCCTTTGTACAGATCTGGTTGAACATTTGACTTTGCAACTGTCTTCTCCATACACTAGTATACTAGGTATTGAGATTCTCATTTCTTTTTTTATGGAAGGAACATTCAGTTCACACACATCTCCAAAACCAATGTTTTCTTAGCACACAGAGAACATCTAATGCACAGCTTTGCATGTTCTGGTACTGATTAAGAGCGGAAACAAGTAAACAAACATTTATTCTGTGTGTGAGTTTTGTGTTTCTTATCGGCGATGGACATGTCTTGTGCCCGAACACTACATTCAGACTTTCGTGATGTTTCTCGCAAAATACACACTTCACTACTATCGGCCATTCAGCTAGCCCTGCAGCTGTTCAGGCACAACAGATCATAAACGTCATGTTTAGCGTCTTGTTCCCTTGTCTTCATTGGCCTCTATCTCCATGTACCGGTACAAACCTCAGATTTGGCGAAGTTCTATCCTCACTTCGCTTTCAACTTCTCTGTTTGAGGAATTCCATTTAGACACGATAGCGATTTTCTCCCTGTCCCCGTTCCCGTGTATCGGCTTCTCCTCGAGTACACGATAACGAGCTTCTCCATCCAAGTGTCCCTAAAGTCGTTTCGAATGCTCAGGTTCAGGTATGCTTGACCTCATACCAAGTAGTGAAATCAGTACTCGCAGCACATTTAATCGGGAGTCAGACCCAGTGTATCTCAATGCCTTTACCTGAGCCTTCTATTTTATCGAAAGATGCTGGAAAGCGTTTTGGTTCTCTTTGTTATGAGAACACGTTTTTGCCTTGATTACAATACTTCAGCAGCTCTCTAACATAAACCTTCATTAGAGCTCCTACTTACCGAATCTGTTTCTTTTAGTGCAAACTATTACCCTCGCAGTAGTTTTTCACCTGACTGAGTGGTAAGCTATCGACAAGTCGGCTAGCACGAGTTCCTCTTATCATTGACTGGACAAATACCTGAATTTGGTCCAATCATGAATCTCGGTTTCCCTCGTGCACTTTCTTAAACTGTGACCAGGAATGTCAACCACATACCCCTGTCAGTTCACCATCAACTTCTTAGAGTCTTCTTAGGTAGATTTGTAAATGCGTCCCGATTGGACCGGCCTGTCACCGCCACAGACACGTTGGTACATGTCTGACATCATTCGTCATTTACATAAGTGACTTGGACTCGCTCTATCCCACACTTTTACTCCTCTTACCCTCTGCATAAGAAACGATCTTTCATAGCCCTCAATGCTTCGTGCTTTTCTCCATGAGCAGTAGGATCCTCAGTCACTTACAGTCATCATCTCGAAGATCCTTTCTAAATATGTTAGACGTCAAGCTGCCTCCAGAATCCGGTCCATAACCCTCTCTCCAGTTTTTGCTAATTGTACAGAAGACGAGTGTCTTCATTGGGAAGCTTCAGCAAGCTCCTGCTTGACCTCATGTAGTAGTCCTGGATAACCTAACGAAGCCGCCACCAGGCGTACGCATCTTCTATTGAGTCGTTCCCAAATATCACAACTCCAACTATCACAAATCACGGTCGTGGTCACCAAAAATGTTACGAAAAACCATAACTACCCGTTAAAGCTCTATAACTAAAATGATCTGGTGACAATTTTTAAGATGAATATTGTACTAATTTACTTTATTCAAAGGCAAAAGCTCTACCATTTGTTTGATCTCAAGTTGTGCCGTTTCTGTAATCTAGGGCCTTTTGAGATATGATCACTAACTAATAAAAATACAAGCGTGTGTGTCGCTCACAATATGCTCCTTTTGAACATTAGTATACATGAATGGCCGCTGCCGATCTTCATCTTTTAAGTCTACATGTTCCAACATGCTGTTATTCTTTCTTATCTTAGATCGATAAATATACGAAATAGTTCCTCAGTGTTTTCTCTCAGTCTTGCCATGTGTTGCTTCAGGTCCCCCCACTGCACCAACTCTGAGCCTGGTCTACACGGGAGACAACGTCACGGCCACCTGTGAGGTGCAGGAAAAGTCGCCCTGTCGCCAACATGTCCTGGGTCCTGGGCGACGCTGTCATCCTCAAGGACGTTATCACTCACGCCACAGCTCAGGACGAGTGGAGGTGGTCCTGGACGATGGGGTCAATCAAGCAGACCCTCACACTACAGCTGCAGCCCCAAACAACGGCAAGGTCTTAAAGTGCGTGGTCTCCCACGTCACCTTGGCCCAGCCACTGGAGGAAAACGGAGTTCTATTGCATTTCCTGGTGAGTTGTAACAATCTGGTTTAAAACATGATATTATTAATTTTTACTTTCATCAACATACATCGAATAAAAAGAATATGAATCTTAGCAAAATTTTAAAGTTAATTTTTTAAACTAAATTAATTTATGATAAACTTTCTTGTGTTTTCAAGATGAGTGTTTAGATCTGATTGTTTGTTGAATAGAAATCCTGCTCGAAGCCGAGCACCACAAGTCCCAATATCAGTTAGTACGTAGAATCTGCCTCGATCTCAATTTGTGCATGACTGCATTGTGTAAACGTCACTTGGTGTGTTGCACGTTTATAAGATCACATACTGAAACACACACGTAGGCAGTGACTGTGATACATTTTTGATCTAATATACATTAGGAAGGTCTGACTTATATGTCGGAGGAACAAAGGTTGCACTGAAATAAATATTTCTGTACAGTCAATAAAATATCCTGAGTTCTAAGAAAATAAATTCAAGTTTCATTGAACAAGGAAATAATTACAAACACAATACAAATAATAGTCTTGAACCAATTTGGAAATAATTACTTATACATTTTATTTTTTCAGTGCCAACCACCACGACCACTGCCAGCACCGCCCCAGGCCCGAACTGTCTCCCAAACTACCTGGACCTTCTCTGCCAGGAGTACAGGGTGAGACCTTCACAATATGGTAACACTTCTTGTCCCAAGGACGAGGTGCACGAGTATCGTATCAGAGAGGCCGAGGCTGCGGCCAGGACAGCGGAGATAGAGGAAGAGACGGCCAAGACGAAGCTAGAGGCGGCTAAGCTAGAGGTGGACGCTGCCCGGTCCCATGCTAGGGCTGAGGATTCCTGGGCTCAGAACGCCGGGGAAGAGCTCCAGTTTGAGAGGGAGCGACGCACTAAGAGTCTCCAACACTCGCAGAGCCCTCAGAGTCAGCAAGGTTAAGGCAGCGGCCAACAGTCTTGTGGTTTACTGTTAATTCTGTTTGTGTTTTCTGTACTGCACAATATGAATAAAAACAATATATTTTAATATCTGGACGTTTATTTGAGACCACTTTTAAAACAACTTCCAATATTTTAAATGATTAATTTATAAATTCCCACATCACTCTACAAGTTCAGAAAAAAATTCAGAACTTTTTTGGTTGATTTGGATAAAGGACGCGTCAACCGTTAAGGTCATAATGCACCACTCTAGCCTAGGAGATAGGTGTAAAGGGAACCCATGCTGGTCAAAACCAGCCACGGGTATAAGAGGAGGAAGGGAATTTAGCACGTCGCGGTCGTCATCGTCTTTGGCATCGTTCGTTGTGTCATTGTCATCGTCGTCGGGGGGTCGTCAAGGGAAGGGGGCAAGGTCCCCGATGACGATTGCCAGAGCTCGCCTCTAGTTTGGGGAGTAAGATACTCCGCTCTTACTAGCTGATGTTTGCGAGGTGGACTTTTTCTCTTGAATCGCCTTTTACGATTAGCAGAGCCATGCTCTGGGCCAATTCTACCCCGGGCCCAGATTTTTGTTTATTTGGATTAAGGACGCGTCAACCGTATGGTCATAATGCACCACTCTAGCCTAAGGGGGGTGGGGAGGAGGGGCCCATGCTGGTCAGAACCAGCCACGGGTAAGGGGAGGAAGTGGGGTTTTTCACGTCGTGGTCGTCATCGTCTTTGTCATCGTTCGTTGTGTCATTGTCATCGTCGCCGGGGGGTCGTCAAGGGAAGGGGGCTAGGTCCCCGACCACAATTGCCAGAGCTCGCCTCTAGTTTCGGGGAGTAAGATACTCCGCTCTTACTAGCTGATGTTTGCGAGGTGGACTTTTTCTCTTGAATCGCCTTTTACGATTAGCAGAGTCATGCTCTGGGCCAATTCTACCCCGGGCCCAGAGGGGGGGGGGAATCACATTGAGTGCGCAATGCATAATTTAGTACAGTTCATCAACATTGTTATGTAAAGTAACCCTAACAACGCACATAAAAAAAAACACGTGAGAAACTAGGGCGCTTCAACCAGTCAGGTCATATTGCGCCGCCTGCGATAAGCTTATTGTAAGTTAATGTAAATTTATTTAAAGTTGTGTTTGATTTATATACTGTTTTTCAAATAAATAAAAGATAATTAAATAATGGGGTAGTTTATTTTTTAATTTCGTTCATTTGGAGGCGTCAACCGTTAGGTCGTAATGTTCCACTCTAGCTTTGGGATGTGGGGATGAGGGGCCCATGCTGGTCTGAACCAGCCACGGGTAGGGGGAGGAAAAAGGGGTTTCCACTATTAGATTTCTTAGATTTTTAGATTTTTAGCGGGGGCTTATTCAAATTCACAATGTGGTTTATTTTGACTAAGAGGTCGTCAACCTTTAGTTCATAACGTGCCATTCTAGACTTGGGTAGGCCTATGTAGTCAATAGTGCTGGACAGAACCAGCCACGGCAAAGGGAGGAGCTAGGTAAGTTTCTCTCGTTGCCTGCCAGAGCTCGCCTCTGGTGTCGGGGAGTA
This sequence comes from Sweltsa coloradensis, assembly GCA_024449915.1. Classification (NCBI taxonomy): domain Eukaryota; kingdom Metazoa; phylum Arthropoda; class Insecta; order Plecoptera; family Chloroperlidae; genus Sweltsa; species Sweltsa coloradensis. The sequence goes on from JAMZAV010010613.1 coordinate 34,344, forward strand.
ATGTCCTCCCCTGATAACTAGGCCTAGCTGATGTTTGCGAGATAGCCTTGCCTCTTGTCTCGACGATCGATACAGAAATACCCAGGACATTGTAATTTTTTGTTGAAAATATTGTAATAACGATTATTGAAAATTGAAAATTGATGTCAATTAGAGTAACCACCTCTTTTGTGAATACTGTGATTTCATTGGTTGGAATAAATTTTACTTTAACGTTAATCTTTTGGTTAAAAATCTAAAAAAAAAACATGAAATCAACATACTTAACTATAACATATGTATATTTCAATATATTTTTCAATGTATTTTTTTTCTGAAAATAGGTGAAAAATGCTCTTTATCAATACCATACATGACTAATTTACTAATTAACACTATGAAATTCGTGTCACATAATTAACTAATTAATTTTTTAAAATTAATTAATAGTTGAATAATAAGACCCCATCGTAGAGCCAGATATTTTCAAATTTCTCATTACAATATGTACATAATTGCACATTTTAACGCTGGTATCACATTTTGCACTATAGTTAAGACATCTTTACTCCACAATGAAAGCATTGATTCGCGTCGTCGACGTGAAAAACTAGGGCGCTTCAACCGGTTAGTTCATATTGCGCCACTCGTGATAAGTTTATTGTCAATTAATGAAAATAATTTAAGTTGTATATATATCATATTGTTTTTTGAAGCTCTAATTAAAACCCAATTTAACACATTTTTTAAAAAATGTAACGTACCTATAGTCGAGTTTGGATTCAAACGAAAGCTTATAGCTTCGCGACGACGACGACGTGATAAACTAGGGCGCTTCAACCGGTTAGGTAATATTGCGCCGCACGTGATTAGCTTATTGTAAGTAATTGAAATTAATTTAATTTAAGTTTGATAAATATATTGTTGTTTTTTTTTTTAGATAAAATATTTAATTATTTATTTAAGTATTCAGAAAGTTTCAAATACAGCGAACCAGAAAAGAAAGGTTAAGTCGGGAATATGTGAGGATTAGTTCCGTGTTGGACAGAACCAGCCACGGGAAATGGGTGGGCTTAGGTAAGTCACCGCCACCGGCCAGAGCTCGCCTCTAGTGTCGGGGAGTAATATCCTCCCCTGACAACTAGACCTAGCTGATGTTTGCGTGTTAGCCCAGCCTCTTGTATCGCCTTGCACGACCAACATATAAATCAAGACCACGTGAGAAACTAGGGCGCTTCAACCGAGAAGATCATATTACGCCACTTGTAATATTCTAAGATAATGCATTGAATTTGTAGTTCGTTCAAGTTTGTATTAGTTTATAAATTGTTAATAAAGCAAAAAAAAAATCCAAAAAGATTGTTTTTTATAGGGGCGCGTCCATTGAGTTTTTAAAAAGGCGCAACAAACTTTAGGTCATAATTTGCCACTCTAGCCTTGGGTTGGTATGATATAACCCGACCAGAAAAGAAAGACTGGACTTTTGGACATGCTCTGGGCTAATTTTACCCCGAACCCAGACGGGCTCGGCTCTAGTTTCGGGGAGTAAAAGGGATTTTTTGGTGGGGTTATTTGGGTTAAGGAGGTCATAATGCGCCACTTTAGCCAAAGGGATGTGGGGAGGAAAGTGTATGCAGCTCAGGACAAGCCACGTTTAAAAAATCTATGCTTATACTCCAGGCCAACAATTTAAAAAAAACTCAAATAACGACCACGAGTGAATCCAGGGCGCTTCAACCGAGAAGGTCATATTGCGCCGCCTTTGATATTCTAAGATAATGCATTGAATTTGCAGTTCTTTAGTTTGTATTGATTTCTTAGTTTAATAAAGATTTTTATTTAACTAGGAAAACGCTTAAGTCCCGCCGCGTTGTTGGATGAGCGTAATTGGTGCATTGAGCTGCCATGTGTTATGCGGATTTTCTGTTGTTCTGTGAAAAAATTATAACTAAGTTCAATTTTTTTTTAATTAAAATAAATTAAATAAAAAATAAACTTAAATTTTAATTTTTTTAATTAATCGTAATTTTAAAAAAAGAAAAAAATCGAAAAATTGGGATTTTTAGAAGAAATAATTATTCGATTGCGCTCGAATTTCACACGAATAAATAAATTAATAAAATTAAGGTTCTGTGAAAAACTTATTACAATAGAATCAAGCATGTAGGTGTAATAAGTAAAACAATTGTCTTAAAAAAGAAAAAAAAATTCTATTTCCATGAAAAATAATTTTTCGATTGCACTTAAATTTCACACGAATATATTAATTCATAAAATTAAGTTTCTGTGAAAAAAACATTCATCATCATCGAAAAAATCGTAAAATTGCGATATTCATGAGAAATAATTTTCGATTGCGCTAAAAATGTGGCAGTTCTAAGTTCAGAGATTTCGAAGGCCTCCATAAAATTTCATCGAAATTTGGGAGTATCGGTATAGCCGGAAGCGTGTTAACAGAAAGAAAAAAATACAAAAAGAAAGAAAGAAAGAAAGAAAAAAAAACATTCCGGATTTTTTTCTCCAGTGTAGTGAAATGGAATCTTCGCTTCGCTCGCTACGCTCATCCAATAATGTTTCTTTGGTTTCGACGCGTCATCCGATAGGTGATACTGCGCTTCTCCAGCCTTGGGGATTTTGGGAGGAGAAGCCCTTGCTGGACAGGACATGCCACGGGTAGACGGTGTAGAGGGGAGGGGGGTTTAAACGTCGTCCACGTCGAGGAGTTCGCCAAGGGAAAAGGGTAAGTTCCAATGACGACTGCCAGAGCTTGCCTTTAGTTTCTGGGAGTTTTTCCCTTCTTACTAGATGATGTTTGCAAGATGGTATTTCCCTCTTTCCTCTCGTTTGTCGATTAGCAGAACCATTCTTAAGACAATTCTACTTCGGTTGATTTGGACTGAGGGCGCGTCAACCGTTAGGTCACAATGCACCACTCTAATCTAGGGGATATGGGGACGAGGGCCCATGCTGTTTGTTTATTTTTATTTGGATTAAGGACGCGTCAACCGTTAGGTCATAATGCACCACTCTAGCCTAAGGGGGGGGGGGGGGGGGCCCATGCTGGGCAGAACCAGCCACGGGTAAGGGGGGAAAGGGGGGTTTCTCACGTCGCGGTCGTCATCGTCTTTGTCATCGTTCCTTGTGTCATTGTCATAGTCGACGTGGGGTCGTCAAAAGAATGGGTAAGGTCCCCGACGACGATAGCCAAGGCTTGCCTCTATTTTCAGGGAGTTAAATAAATTCATGGAGTAGCCCCATGCATTAAAGTATTCTATATTACATTTTGTCATAATATTGTTGGTTAAAGTCAGGTCTGATGTTGGTCTAAAGCCGTTCACCTCCAATTACAGCAAAAATATGTAGAAATATATTCTTAGCAAAACGGGCCGTGTCGCTCCAACACACTTTGTAGACACTGCTAAAACTGTAACAAATTCCTAGTCAATAGGTGACGCTTTCAGTACGAGTTCTCAGAAAAACTTTAGTGTACCACCGACAAAATGTTAATTGTATAGGTGTAAAATTGTCAACTCCAATTTACCTAATATAACAAACATACAAGTGTCCGAAAGAGAGGTATTCGAGCGTCTTCGGCAACTTCGTCCAAATACAGCCCCAGGGCCAGACAATATTCCAGCTAGGATTCTCGCTCGACGACGACGTGAGAAACTAGGGCGCTTCAACCGGTTAGGTCATATTGCGCCGCCTGTGAATGAAAGTAAATGAGGAGAGTTAATGCAGGTATGTTTAATGATTAGATTGTTTTCTAAGTGTATAAATAACAAAATAAAATGATGGTGATGAAAGTAATTACAAATTAAAAGTTATGTATGTGAAAGAAAATAAAGAAAGGAAACGCCGACGACGTGAGAAACTAGGGCGCTTCAACCGGTTAGTTCATATTGCGCCGCCTGTGTTTATGACATTTGACTAGATGAGTTAATGGTGTGTTTGATTATTATTATTATTATTATTATTATTATTATTATTATTATTATTATTATTATTATTATTATTATTATTATTATTATTATGATTATTATTATGATGATGTTTATTATTATTATTATTATTTAATAGTTTTCTAAGTGTATAAGTAACAAAAGAAGTAATGATGACGAAAGTAATAGCAAAACAAAAGTTATGTATGGGAATAAAATTAAAGTAATTAAAGAAATGTGTATGAAGTTAACTAGGGAAAACGCCAAAGTCGTTGTTAAACGAGTGAGTGAGCCATGTGTTGAGTACCCGATTACATTACTTTCTTCCCCCTACCTTAGGCCTACCTAGCCTATCATAGGCTAGAGAGGCGCATTGTAAACCTTACAGTTGACCCGCCCGTCCCCGTCTACCAACTAAACTTTAAAAAACTATTATTTATACGAATATAATCAAACTTAAATGCAAATGTTCTCGGGTAATCACAACATGACTCGCTCACTCGTCTAACTACTACTTTGGCGTTTCCCTAGTCTAGTTGGCTAAGGCGCCCTTGTAGCCGATATGTGGGAGACGTGGGTTCAATGGTCGGGAAAGATTTTGTAATTTCTAGATTGTATTTCAAAAATAATTAAACATGTTTTGAAATGCATATAACGCAGGGTAGTCCATCATCTGTGGCAATAGGGCCAACTATGGTAAACATAGCCAGTACGAAATACGTGAAAATATTGCAAGGTTTACTCAATCTACGAGCGGAATTTGGGGGTACCTTGACGTCCAACATTCGACTGACCTTGCATGGGCACGGCATTTCACGGCCAGGCGAAAAAACAAACAAAAAATATCTTTTCAAAATCTAAAACATTGTCGTTAAAATAATTTCTAAACATTGGAAGTCTATTTCTCAGTTTATCATTTCTTGTAGGTTTAAATCGCAATGAATCTTGCTGATTTTGTTAGCAGTTCTCAATAAACTCGTACCGGATGTCCGTTTAAAATTTCAGCGCAATCTGTTCAGCGATTCGGCTGATTTTCAACGTACACACACACACACACACACACACGCACGCACGCACGCAGAAAAACCATCAGGGCCGTTTAAGTCGAATGGAAATCACTACGTTCGCTACGCTCACTCGTTCAAATTAAAGTTTGTTAAATAGATTACTTTCGATGAGAAATTTGGAAAGTTTGTCGCCGTTATCATATGATAGAAGTTCTTCATATGATTGGGAGAGATCAAATTGCATGCGCAAGGCATCATATTTGGTACATTCTGCTAGCATATGATGAACGGTTAAAGGTACATCACATGTGTCACATATGGGAATAACCTTTTCTCTGGTTAAGAGATATCCGTGTGTTAGGCGTGTGTGCCCTATACGAAGTGTTGACAATACCACCTCTTCTCTACGTGAGAGTCGAGACGTAGAAGGACGAATTTTGTTAGTCAATGTGGGCATCACACTACGCAATTTGTTATTTTGCAACACATCCCAAGATGCTTGTCGCAAATCCAACAATCTTTGCTTGAATCCACTCTTGACATCTGGAACGGGAACTAGATTGAAATCAACGTCGCGACGCTGGGAAGCTTCCTTAGCAGCCCTATCAGCGTGTTCATTTCCCTCTATGCCCACGTGTCCAGGTATCCAGCAAAACTCTATTATATAACCCTTAGAGATTAGTTTTTCTAAATAGAATTGGATGTGTTGTACCAAATGATGACTAGAATACATGAGTTTTATAGCTTGAAGTGAACTTAAACTATATGAACACAAAAGGTATTCTCCACAACGACAACGTAGAATGTATTTAAGAGCTTCACGGATGGCGAATAACTCTGCAGTGAAAACTGAACACACGTCGCTTAGCCTGAAACGTTCAGTTAAGGTGGAGCAATAAAAAGCACTTCCAACCTTGTTGTCAATTTTGGAGCCATCTGTGAATACCAAAGTAAACCTTTGATGTTCATGGCAAATCTCTCTAAAGTTAATTTTGAATACACTATCGCAAGTAGAGTTTTTATCAAAACGACAAAGGTCAAATATAATAATCGGCTCTGGTGTAAACCAGGGCGGGTTATTGCTAAATACAAAATTAAAAACTTTTGGCAGATGAAATTCTACAGATTAAACAAAGTTTACATCTTAATCCCGTTGAAGAGATGCCTTGGGTTTGTTATCAAAGTGTCTGACATATGTCGTGTTAAAAACATTCCGATTGCTGGATGGTTAGGCATAGCTTTAACTTTCACAACATACGTACCCACCAAGAGGTTTCGCCGTTCTGCCAAGGAGGACACACCTGACTCGGCATACAAGCTGACTACCGGGCTTGTTCGAAATGTACCAAGAGCAATACGAAGACCACAATGGTGGACAGTGTCTAGACGTTTAAGGGTTGTGATACTTGCTGAAGAGTATACGAACATCCATAGTCCATCTTGGAGCAAACTAAAGATCCGTAGATTCTCAACATGCAAGTCCTTTCTGCATCCCACGATGTATTACTGAGAACTTTCAATAAGTTGAGTTTCAACATGCATTTTTTGCGTAACTCAACAACGTGGTCTTTCCAATTAAGCTTTTTGTCAAACACCATGCCGAGAAGACGGACATTTGTTTTGAATAGAAGTTCTTCATTGTTAAACGATAGTTGTGGGTCATTTTGGATTCCTTGAAGACGGCAAAAGTGAATGCACTGAGTTTTTTCGGGAGAGAATCGTGTCCCTCGCTTTCGAGCCCATTCACTTATATTGTTCAATCCCATTTGCACGTGTCTATGAGCTGTTGATAAATTTACTGAACTGTAGAAGATTCCCAGGTCATCTACAAATAGGCACGATCGACATTAGGCTCTTTGGGATACAATCCACGACATTGTTTATGCCAATAGCAAATAGTAATACCGACAAGACCGAGCCTTTGGAGCTCTTAATAAAACCCTATTAATTACATTTTTTTTAAATGTTACGAAACTAGTCGAGTTTGATTCAAATGTGAGATTAAAGAAATTTGCAATGACGACGACGTTTTTTTGGTTTATTTGGATTAAGGACGCGTCAACCGTTAGGTCATAATGCACCACTCTAACCTAGGGGTGAGGGGGGGGGCTATGCTGGTCAGAACCAGCTACGGGTAAGGGGAAGAAAGGGGGTTCTCACGTCGCAGTCGTTATTGTCTTTGTCATCGTTCGTGGTGTCATTGTCGTCATCGTCGTCGAGGGGTCGTCAAGGGAAGAGGGCAAGGTCCCCGACGACGATTGCCAGAGCTCGCCTCTAGTTTCAGGGAGTAAGATATTCCGCTCTTTCTAGCTGATGTTTACGAGGTGGACTTTTTGTCTTCAATCGCCTTTTACGATTAGCAGAGCCATGCTCTGGGCCAATTCTACCCCGGGCCCAGACGGGGGTGTGAGGAGATGAGCCCCAGGAAATGATGCCCAGGGAAAGAAGATTTTTTGGTTATGTGGATTAAGGACGCATCAACCATTAGGTCATTATGCACCTCGGGAAAGGAGAGGAAGGGGGGTATTCTCACGTCGTGGTCGTTATCGTCTTTGTCATCGTCGTCGGGGAGGTCGTCAAGCGAAGGGGAGGTGTCCCCGACGACGATTGCAAGAGTTCGCCTCTAGTTTCGGGGAGTAATATACTCTGCTCTTAGTAGCTGATGTTTGCGAGGTGGACTTTTTCTCTTGAATCGCCTTTTACGATTAGCAGAGCCATGCTCTGGGCCAAATCTACCCCGGGCCCAAGACGGGAGTAGGAAAGAAGAGAATGATTAGACGCATGCTATACCAGCAAAAGTATTAAAGCGTTCACAATTAATTTAAGTATTCGGATCATGAAACATCCACTTATAAAAGGCGAGGAGCAATAACTGATTGAATATGGGGACAATTCTCTTATGGTGAGCCCCACAGTATAACATATCTTTCACATACGATCGACACTCGACAGTGTTGGCTCCAGCGCTTGACTCTGATTCGGAAGGTCTCGGTTCCAAATCCGGTCGAGACCAGCAGTCCTGACTGAAGGTTTTTTCCGAGGTTTGGGATTGAGTCCTCTTAAACAGCCCTTGGACGTCCTTTCACAATATTCCTATCCGCAACAAACTTAGTTAAACACCTAAAGAGGGGCATGCATTGCACCCTGGGCAGGCTTCCCACTAACATACAGTATCTCTCACAGACGACGACGTAAGAAACTAGGGCGCTTCAACCGGTTAGGTCATATTGCGCCGCCTGTAATACTGAAAGTTTATGTTATAAGTTTATGCTGTACGTAAAATATATATTGTTTCCTAGGTAAATAAAACAAAATAAAATGATGAGACGATAGTAGTAATAGCTAAATAAGTTTTATTTATTTGAATAAAAAGCTATTATTGTGTGATCGAGGGACTGTTTCCAGGTCCCACTTGATAACAGTTTGTTTGTATGGACTAGGAAATCGCTTAAGTCCCGCCACGTTGATGGATGAGCTTTTTTGTAAGTTTTTAGTTTGCGTAGGACCACTTTTCCTTTGCAAGTGCTTTTTGAATGCATTGTAGGTGATTGTTGCCAAGTTGCTTTTGTTACCTGTTAATTGTTATTATAAAAATCAAAAAAGTCTTATTAAATCCTTCATTCTAACGGATTCTGGATATTTTTTGGTTTATTTGGGATAAGGACGCGTCAACCGTTAGGTCATAATGCACCGCTCTAGCCTAGGGGGGGGGGGGGAGAGGAGGGGCCCATGCTGGTCAGAACCAGCCACGGGTAAGGGGAGGAAGGGGTTTCTCACGTCGCGGTCGTCATCGTCTTTTTCACCGTTCGTTCGTGTTTTCAATTGTCATCGACGTCGAGGAGGTCGTCAAGGGAAGGGGGGAGTGTCCCTGACGACGATTGCCAGAGTTCGCCTCTAGGTCGGAGAGTAATATTCTTCCTTCTTACTAGCTGATGTTTGCGAGGTGGACTTTTTCTCAATCCTCGCCTTAGCTTAGTAACAGAGCCGTGCTCTGGTCGCAATGCATCATATTGGGTACATTAGATCGACATTGTGATGTAAAGAAACATCAGGCAACAAGCGAAGAACGCAATTCCAACTAAAACAGAAAGCACGACGTCGTGAGAAACAAGGGCGCTTCAACCGGTTAGGTATATTGCCCCGCAGTGTTAAACTGTTGTAAGTTAATGAAATTTATAAATATACTGTTTCTCAAGTTAATGAAAGAAAAGAAAAGAATGATTACCTAAGTTTAATTTATTAGTTTAGCTTATTTGGATTAAGGGCGTCACCGTTAGGTCTTAATGCACCAGTCCACTCTAACCTGGTGGATATATGGGGAAGAGGGGCACCATGCTGGTCAGAACCAGCCACGGGTAAAGGGGAGGAAAGGATGGTTTCTCGTCGCGGTCTTCATCGTCTTGTCATCGTTCGTTGTGTCATTGACATCGTTTTTTGGTTTATTTGGATTAAGGACACGTCAACGGTTAGGTCATAATGCAACACTCTAACCTATAGGCGAGGGGGGGGGGGGGGAGGAGGAGCCATGCTGGTCAGAACCAGCCACGGGTAAGTGGAGGAAGGGGGGTTCTACACGTCGCGGTCGTCATCGTCTTTTGTCATCGTTCGTTGTGTCATTGTCATCGTCGCCGGGGGGTCGTCAAGGGAAGGGGGCAAAGTCCCCGACGACGATAGCCAGAGCTCGGCTCTAGTTTCGGGGAGTAATATACTCCCCTATCTTCAGCTGATGTTAGCGAGATGGACTTTTTCTCTTGAATCGCCCTTTACGATTAGCAAAGCCATGCTCTGAGCCAATTATGCCCCGGGCCCAGACGGGGGTATATGGGGAGGAAAGTCTTATGTTGGTCAGAGCCAGCCGTGGGTAGGGGGAGGGAGGAGGGCTCTCACGTCGTGGTCATCATCCGTTTTGCACCGTTTGTATTGTCATTGTAGTCGTCGTCGCCGGGGAGGTCGTCAATAGAAGGAAGATTGGTCCACGACGACGAATGCCAGAGTTTGATTCTAGTTTCTGGCAGTGTGGTTCATTAAAAATAAGAGAGCGTCAACATTTAGATCATATTGTCATAATGCGCTACTTTAGCCAATTGGGGATACGGGGGGGGGATACCGGGTCAGAACCAGCCACGGGCATGGGAAGAACTTGGGTATGTTTCTCTCGTCATCGGCCAGAGCTCGCCTATAGTTTCAGAGAGTAATTTTGTTCCCTGCTAACTAGCCCTAGCTGATGTTTCAAGATAGCCTTGCCTCTTGTCTCGCTTTGTACAATCGACACAGAAATACCCAGGGCCAAATACTTCCCCGGGCCTAGCCCACAGGCCTTGGTTCCCAGGGTCTAGGTGGATTATCCTGGCTAATATTTATCTTGAGGTGAAGGCGTCCAGTACAATATTACACTCCTGATTCTTCCGGGTTTATCAGCTTCTTCAAAGTATTAAAATAATATTTCCTGCCTTGTCCTGATCGAATATTACTTGAAATGTCAAACTGAAATACACAACAATCACCCTTGGTTACGAAACAAACAAAAATGATGCACAGCCATCTGAGCACTTTGTTTTGAAAGATATGTCGAAAATATCAAAGAGCTTAGAACTAAGATAATCGCATAGGCCGTGACAAGAACGAGACCAAGGTTTATAAAATGCGCGACTCTGAATCAGGAGGTCTCGGGTTCAAATCCCGTTTTTTTTTGTTTTTGTTTATTTGGATTAAGGACGCGTCAACCGTTAGGTCATAATGCACCACTCTAGCCTAAGGGGGGGGGGGGGAGAGGAGGGGCCCATGCTGGTCAGAACCAGCCACGGGAAAGGGGGGGAAGGGGGGTTTCTCACGTCGCGGTCGTCATCGTCTTTGTCATCGTTCGTTGTGTCATTGTCATCGTCGCCGGGGGGTCGTCAAGGGAAGGGGACAATGTCCCCGACGACGATTGCCAAAAGCTCGCCTCTAGTTTCGGGGAGTAAAAATACTCTGCTCTTACTGGCTGATGTTTGCGAGGTGGAGCCTTGCTCTTGAATCACCTTGTACCATTAGCAGAGCCATGCTCTGGGCCAATTCTACCCCGGGCCCAGACGTCGAGACCGGCAATCCTGACTGAAGGTTTATCCGAGGTTTTCCTCAGTCGTTAATGTGAATGCAACGGATTGAGTCCTCTTAAACAGCCCTCGGACATCCCTTCACAATTGTCCTATCCGCAACATACCTAGTTATACACATAAAGAGCGGCATGAATTGCACCCTGGGCAGGCTTCCTACACAACTTATTTATGATTTATTTTTAAGTAGTGTGGCTTTACTAGGACGTGGGTTGACTGTGTTATAATCCCTCAATTTGCTTAGGTATTTGTTTTGGTTTATTCGGATTAAGGACGCGTCAACCGTTAGGTCATGATGTACCACTCTAACCTAGGAGGGGTGGGGGGGAGAGGGCCCATGCTGGTCAGAACCAGCCCCGGGTAAGGGGAGGAAAGGGGGTTCTCACGTTGCGGGCGGTCGTCATTGTCTTCGTCATCGTTCGTGGTGTCATTGTCGTCATCATCGTCGAGAAGTCGTCAAGGGAAGGGGGCAAAGTCCTCGACGACGATTGCCAGAACTCGCCTCTAGAATCAGGGAGTAATATACTACCCTTCTTACTAGCTGATGTTTGCAAGGTGGACTTTTTCTCTTGAATCGCCTTTTATGATTAGCAGAGTCATGCTCTGGGCCAATTTCCCCCCGGGCCCAGACGGGGGGGGGGGAAGTATTTTGGATCAAGGGCACTTCAACCGTTAGGTCATTATGCGTTTCTCTAGCCTAGGGCATATGGGAAAGAAAGTCCCATGCTTGTCAGAACGAGCACGGGTAGGAAGGAAAAAAGATGTATGGGGGGGGGAGGGTTTTTTGGTTGGGGCGTCAAACTTTT
>JAMZAV010010614.1:0-21729 GCA_024449915.1 Sweltsa coloradensis
TTTTTTTAATGTTTTTTTTTCTTTTGTTGTGCTTTAAAGAAAGGTCCCCCACCCCCTTTACAAACATTTGGACTTACTCAGCCAAAATAGTATTTAATTTTGATTACATTGTATTTAATTTTCAACGTAAATAATATGCATATTGGATACTTATAGCTGAAAATGTAAAAGGAGTCGCTGAGGCTGGCAAGGAAACTAGTTTAGGCGCTCAGCTTTGAGGTTTTTCCGGGTTAACGGTTAATAACATGGTTGTCTTATTTCACACTTAACGATAATAAAGAATCTATGAGATCCAGTACGCGTATTCCTTAATTAATTAATTAATTCATTTTGAATAAAACAATAGTTAAATCCCAGTAATTTACTCAATTTTGGTCAACTTTGGGAATTTATTCCAAGTGTTCTAATTTTTTTAATGTAAATTTTCATACTGGAATTTAAAGTTTAAATCAATGTGAACGCGAAGGTTAAAGTGGTAAATCGTAAGATAAGCTGTTTGATGGGAATTTCCTGAATTGTAATCCATGTTTTGAATTTCCCATTTTTTCACGTTTTGGGCTTATGTTTCTTATGTTTCGCAACGGATCATTAAGGCTTATATTTTATAATCAAGTGTTGATATCAATAGAAAAGTACTTTTTTAACATTCATGCAACATTTTGTAATGATATTACCAACCGTTCAGCAGATATCGTCAACACCTGAGTGCGCCGAAGGCTTTGTCACCGCCGTAGCCAATCCGGGTAAATACCAGGGTAAAAAATCTGCAGTTGACCATTTTGAATTGATAATACTACTGTTCATGTTATTAACCACAAATTAAATGCACTAAGATTTATTTGTTTTTGCTACGCATACCGACGAATGTGTACAATAATATCAAAGGTTTGAGTCCGGTGGTGGTGGTGTCGGCGAAGGCTGGGAGGGTTGGGTGGAGGGGGAGAAAAGGGACTGTGGTGCCTACAACGAGGTCTGTCTCGACACGTATCTTGTAGATATAATAGACCCCCTCTGTTTGACCAATGCAATTATCCATGCCTAAACGATTTGTGGCCCCCAAACACGATTTCATCTCGAATTCCAAGAAATAGTCAATCCATTTGGTGACAAGATGGCAATATTTTTGTGTTCTACGAGTACAATACAACCCATAACCCTATTTTTCTGTTCATGCAAGTTCTTAGTTCAGTGTGGTTCCGACTTCTGAATAGTAGAAGAGTGAGAGCAGTGCAGTGAGTGATCGAGTGAGTGGTTTACTAATGTGTGTTGTGTTAGGCGTTGTTTTCGAGTTTTGTGATAGAATGACGACTTAATGGTTTTGCAACATTTTACATCTGATTTCTTGAACGTTCTGCAACGTTGGGACTCAACAGGACACAGGCGGATAGCCCTAGCATTTCAGAAAGCTGAATGACATGCGCGTAACTGTAAGTGAACAATTATTTATATAGAATAGAGTATACTCTAGATTCTAGAAGAATGAATCCTCTACATAATTTGATTGAATGATTGTGTCATATAAAAAATAATTTGACGGTACGTTAATATGCCATCATTGGACTACTTTCTAGAGTCATTACTCATTAATAATGAAAGTTTAAAATGTCTTTGTACAATTGAAGAAATCCAATGCAAAATCATAGAATATTATAATAAAAATTACAAAGTTTGCAATCACAATTCACAACAATCTAGTCACCAGCAACGAAATGTTATAAAACAACATGCCTAAAACTAGTTAAAACACTCCAATCGCACTCTAAAAAAATTCCGGGGCTGTGCGCCCCGGACCCGCATTGGCTGGGGGGCATCCCCCCCAGACCCCCCATTGTATTTTATCCAATCATACCCGGGTAATTTTTATACCCTAGCTACGGCCCTGGGCTTTGTAACTGCAGCTTGTTCAACAAGATATAAAAGCCTACACGTAGAGTTTGAAAAATTAACTAACAAGCTCTCTCCTAACCTTAGACAATGTAACCAGAAATTTGTTAAGGGAGGAGGTGAGCTGTGTGAATTTTAAAATGACTGACGTAGGTATATGGTAATGGTGGAGGGGGTGCAATTTGAAAAGGTAATTTTATATAAGTCATGTGCTAAATTATATATATTTTTGTATTCAAGTAACATTTAGGAAAAATCATCATTTGAATCATAATATTGTGAAAGCTTGCACTAACACCCCCCCCCCCCCCATATTAGAACATTACTTCTTAAATAAATAAATTCATATTTAGAGTCCACCCACTCAGTCATATAGCTGATTTACAGTGGGGGACATTAAACCAAAGCAACCAAGCCAACCCTGTAGGCCCTGACGTAATCGACGAGTGAACGAACCAACCAAAGATCGATATTTTTAATAGGAAAATAGCATTAGTGGGATGGATAGTGCGAAAAACTCTCGGATCAACGCCAGAATCAATAATGGGAGATTCAGAAAAACTTTGAATTTATTATATGCCTCATTGCTAGGACGGCTCTAAAGTCAACCGTTATTAATTTTTAAGACAAGAACTGATGAATTCAAGTCCAAATCAGAAGTTTTTAAAAACTTCTGCCTATAGCGGGGAAACGAACCCTGGACCTTGTGCATTGTAAGCGAGACCTACAAACCCCAAGACCACGAGCGACATTCCTCCCAGCAGCGTGCTTTTACCCGACTGATCAGGAGTCAGGACTAGGGCATTGGTGTTGTAACACTTAGTGCATGGTACATTTCTGGTTTTAACTTAAAAAGACTTTAAAAAGGAAAAACTAAATTTAAATTCATTGGGTTTAAAGGGACGTAAACCGTTTGGGTCTAATGCGCCACGTATCCTAGGGATTTGTGGGGAAAGGCTGGTCAAACCACACCGGAAGGGGGGGGGGGGGGTCTCACGTCAAGGTCGCCCATTGCTGTTGTCATTTTTGTGGGGGAGGTCTTCAAGGGGGAAATGTCCCCGACACGACGGAAAATGGTGGATTTTGGTTTTGAAAAATCCCTCTCAACTTTTAAAAAATCTTCAAAAAACACCTTTAAAAATCTACTTCATAACTGGCAATGGGTATATTTTTAAATTGAAATCCCCGAAAATTTTAACAAATCTTTGTCATGACTTTTTTTTTAAAACTTTTGTTTGTTGTCTACAGACTAGGTTCTATTTCTACTTTTTAATTTTTGTAAGAAAATATTCTCATTACCCAACATAATTTTATAATTAGTTAATTATCATCCCTTAAAATGTGGTTTAAAAAAAAAAGTTAAAAATTTTAAAAATCACTAAAACACAAAAAATACTGTATTAACTATTAAAAGGTTAATCAAAAATAGTTTTTTTCTAGCAAAAAGACACCAATTTTTCTAGCTTGTTAAATACAAGGGAAACTTCTTAAAAAAAAAAAATCAGATTTAAAATGATTTTTTTTTGCTTGGAAAGTAATCAAGTCCTCCCCCCAGGTGCAATTATACAGATCATATGAAAATGATGCACATCTTTGGGGAAGCCTCTCCTTTGATATGTTTCATCACACTTCCCTTTTTCCCCCCAATTTTGGCACTCCTATCATTAAAAATAAAGTATACAACAGGCAAGTCTAATAAAAAACCCTCTTTGGTATTTAGAATAGATTTTTATATATTGTTTGTAATAGAGGGTGACGGGTACACACGTACTAG
This sequence comes from Sweltsa coloradensis, assembly GCA_024449915.1. Taxonomy (NCBI): domain Eukaryota; kingdom Metazoa; phylum Arthropoda; class Insecta; order Plecoptera; family Chloroperlidae; genus Sweltsa; species Sweltsa coloradensis. The sequence goes on from JAMZAV010010614.1 coordinate 3,659, forward strand.
GGGGCAGATGCTCTTTCTGTCTTTTTTTGCATTCTTTTTTTATAATGTAACATGTTCAAATGTTGTAGAAAAGAATGCAAATATTAATAAAGAAAGAAAAAAAATTGTTTGTTAGACTTGAAAAAATTTTAAAACACATGCTTTTCCCAAACCTTTTTTTGGGCGGCGCAAAGGAACATAAATACGATCTACGGAAAAAAGGGGAAAGCTTCATCCCCGCGTTTGCTTTTTCAAAAGGGCACCCCAAAGCAGCACTGTACTAGAAAAGCTCGTCCCTTTTATATTTGCGCCTTCTTCTAAAACACTACATCTAGGGGGCATTACGTACATGTGGTCAAACTAGGCGGGGAAAAAAAATGATATTTCATATGTTTCGAAAATTAGAAAAATTTTCGATTAAATTTTGATTTCATTCGAAATATAAAAATTTACACAAAAAAGCAAATTTTTTCAAAATTTTGGGGTGGGGTCCCGGGTAGGTAGTCAAAATTTAAATTACCCTGGCTGGTGCTTTTGCTGGGGGTGCCAGGTCATAAAACGCGATTGGGGGGATCGAAATAGGTCTGGGGGTGCCCTTATCACTCTATTTGGCCAAAAATTTTAAAAAAAATAACACTCTAAAAAAAATTGATTTTTTTTTTATTTTTTTATTTTTTTAACTTACATTTCGATATACGATATCATATCGAAATTTTTTTTTGTGTGATTCGATAATTGAATGATATGTCATAGCCCCCCTAGTGCAAACAGTGAAAATATTAAAAATTATTAAATTTGGCTTGGTGTGAAGTGCTATGTGAATTTCCTTGCTTGGGGATTGACATAATCGGAAATTGCTGTTACCATGGACAACTAAAATTTTGGAAAAGGGAAACTTGATTTGGATCGCTAAAATACGTTGAAAAACCTTGCATAAAAATTTTGGTTTTTTCGTAGGTTTCGTTCGGGCCGACCCGGAGTCTAATATGAACCCTTGCGGTGTCAACTAACACCCAAACCAAGTGCCTAGTGACCTTGTGGGGTAAAAGCGGGGTGGCCCGGGGGAGAATACGTGGGTTGTTGACGCCCCAATCCCCGGGTGCCAAGTTGAAACGCAGCTGGGAACTTCACCCCTTTCTCAGAAAATGCTAACAATAAAAAGTTAAGAGGGGAAAAACTTGATGAAATAATTCTATGTGGGGGTTTTTCTGCTCTGCACGTTTAGAGGTAACATCATGCACTCTAGAAGGCAAAATAAAACGTGACACATAAAATGACTCCAAACAAAAATATAGACGGGCCCAAAAAAACCCCCTACATTTTGTTAGGACCAATTTTTGAAGTCTAGTACCTCTTCTACATCAAAGTGATAAATTTTAATCACGCATTTGCAAAAAAACCCCCCTGGGAAACGGATCGGTGCATCAATGAACTCGGACAACATTTCAAAGGTACTACAATTTTTATTTAAAATAATTTCAATTCTAGGCAAAAAAACCCAAAAGTAATTCTTGTCACGGCTATGCATGTCCTCACCTTGTATGCTGGTAGAAGGCACCACAACTGTGACGGGGCCTGAAAAGGGTCCCATTGTGCGATTGTTGTAATGTTCTCGGAAAGGTCTCCGCCCTGCTGGTGCGACACAGAAAAGTTGTGAAATTATTTCTAAAATAAAAATGCAACAATCACTTGTCAAACAAACTAGAATCAATTTAATACAGGTAAACAAAATGTTAATTATTATTAGTCAAAACCAACAGCTGCGCTTTTGTAATGAAAATGGCAAGTGATAAAAGTGTTCTTTCAAATTGACTCTGAACAGAAAACATCTAGCAACGGGTGCTCGCAAAATGTGAAATGCAAACCCAGGAAAAAAAGTTCCAAAAAAATTTGTTTAAAATCAAAAATGTATAAAAACAAATTGTAAATTTATTAATTAATACTCACTCCCCATTTTGGGGGATCTGAAACGTACGGGATTAGAGGGTGAGATTTTTTGAAATCCGGGCTGGTTTTTTTCCCTTTTTTCAACCACTTTAAAATTTTTTAACCTTTAAAAAAAAAAAACTCCCTAAACATTACCTGTTTTTTGAAAGTACATTATTTTCATTTTGCGGGTAAAACAATGCCTTTCGGGTTTTGTGGCAAAGGGGAAAAAAAAATGTAATGGGGTTGGGTTTTGGTAGAAAAATTAATTTATAATTTAAAATTTTTTTTCCCCCATTCCCTTGGGTTTCCCTTTCCAGTTTTTTCCACTTGTTGCCCGTAGCCATTTCCCCAAACTCCTCATTTTTCCTTGTATCCCCACTCCATTTGTTTAAATCCTCCTTTTCCCCCTTTTTTCCCCTCTTTCCCTCACTTTTAATTTTTCCCCTTTTTTTTTGTCAATTGATCCCCCCACTTTCTTTTTCCCCTTCTTGTTTTTTCAATCTCCTTCCTGGGGGCCTTTTTTAAACCCCAACCAATTTTTTCTTAAAACCTTTTTCACACAAAACCTATTTTTTTCCACTTTTAAACATAGTTTTTTTTGCCCCCCCTAATCTTTTCTTTTGGGCCTACACCGCTTTCTGCTTTGGTTCCCAAGTTTCAGGCAACCCCGAAAAAAAAAAAAAAATTTTAAAACCCATTTTTTTAAATACCTTTCCCGCTTTGGAAAGGTGTTCCCCCAAAATTTGTTTATTTTTGTTTTGAATCAATTTATAGTTAAAATTCCCCCATATAAACTTTTCCCCCAAAAATTTTGTTTTTTCATTCGGGTTTTTTTTTTAAAGTTAATTTCCTTTTTTACGATTTTCAAAAATCCTTTTTGGGCCCCACTCAACCTTTTTTTTGATTTTTCTTTTCACCCCCCAAATCTCCATAAATCAATTTCGACCAATTTTTTTTTTGGAAAAAAATCCCTTTTCTGAGAAAAGTTTTCAGACAACCCCTTCAACCTTTTTAATCCAAACCATTAGTTGAAGGTTTTTAAAAAAATTTAAAAAAAGGGGAACAAAATTTATAATTTATTCATATAAACATTTTACCCAAAATTAAAACAATGGTTATAAAAGGGGTGGCAGGGAAGGTTTTCAACTTTTTACACCCAGTCAAACCCCCAATACCTTTTGTTTAAAGAAAATTTAATGTCCCCGTTTTAAAAAATTAAAATAAAAAATTTAAAAAAACCATTTTTGGTATTATTTGCCAAAAAAAGGGGGTCAATTTTACACCCCCAAAAAACCATTTGTTATTTTAGGATTTTTAAATTAAAAAGGGGGGAAAAAATATTTTTTATTTTTTCAAAGCCCAAAATTTTGAACAAACTCCCACTATCGAAATTAAAAGGGAGGGAAAGGGGAAAAGAAAAAGGAAAGAAAGGGAAAATAGTTGTGGGAAATGCACTTTTTTTCTAAAAAACCATTTTGGCTTTAAATTTTTCAACGTTAACACCGCATGCCTTTGTTGTCTAGGCTTTTTAATTTTTACCTCACTTTTTTTTCAAATCTAAAATTATTTTTTAATTTATTTAAAAATTTGGGCCCGGGGGACTCTTCCCCGAGTTCATGTCCGTTGATGATGTAAATACTCCCCTACGCTGGTGCCCCTTTAGGATCGGGTTCAGGGCCCAACTGAGGTAAGCCCTACTGAGTTTCCTTCCTAAGCAAAACCTTCACGCCTCCAAATCTGGCGCTGAAAAAAATGATCTCATTTGTAAATCATTTTTTTTTTTAACTTTAAATGATGTTAGATAAAAAATGAAATTAATTAATCACAGAAAAAAAGAGAAATACTTCTCAGAAGACAAAATGTTTTTTACATATATTAAAGGTTACTAATAATTTATAAAATTATATTTAAAAAAATGAAAATTTCCCCCAAAAAAATATTGGTTTGGATTTTGGAGGGAAGATTTGTTCATTTGTAAGAAAATTTCTTTTTTTTAATGTATTTTGGTCCTCTGACAAGATATTTAAAGGGTTTTTCCCTGTTAAAAACCCGCAATTTTGTAAATTTAACTAAATACTAAAATTGCACAGTTGAATTAAAAAAAAAAAGTTCTAATAATTTTCCATTAAAACCGCTTGAAATTCAAAAACGGTTTTTCCTTTCAGTCACCTGCAGGGTAGCATTTTTTATGATGGCTCCCAACTTTTAGATCTCTCCAGCCACGTTCTCAGGCCTTCGTCGATTCCTCACCTCGCTGTAAGATTTTGGGAATTGCTGGGGAATCTCGTTTTTACCCCAGAACTAAGGGAGGGCGGAGGCGTGCGCATCAGCTGACGCCCTCGAATGACTCTTCCGAAACCTGGCCGACCGGGATAACCTGATTTAAAATTCAAAAAATGTAGACAATTACATGTGGTAAATTTCGAATATTATTTACTTCACGACTATTTCATTTTTTCACGAGTAATCATCATGGGGCTTTTAAAAGAACTAACTGGGGACTCCCCTATTCAAAATATAAAGTAAGAAGACTAGTGTGGATATATAACTTTCTATTTTTTTTTTTTTGTATTTCTTTTTTTCCCTACTGCACCAAATGGGATAAATGTTTTGTTTTTTTTTTAAAATAAATAATCAAAATCATTTTTATAAAATCATCATATACAATTTATAAAATTAATCCATTATTATTGTAACCATAATTACTTGGCATTCGTCAGTTCAAATATGATTAAAAAATAAAATTTAAAAAAAAAAATAAATATCAGAATCTAAAAAATTTAGTCTCAAGAAAAGTTTACACGTTTCCCCTTCTAATTCCCTTATACCTGACTGCTAATATTTACATTACCATGCATCTGAAACCAAATGAAAAATAAAATACCGTATGCCACAAGTGTAGGCCAGCAAAAGTCGGGTTTTAAGTCGGTTTTTAAGTCGGTTTTGTGAATTAAAAAGTCAATTTCTGTTCCCGGGAGAAGGGTCAAAAAAAATTAATTAAAAAATACAAAAACAAAACTTACGCTAATGTCACCATATTAGAATAGGAAGATAAACCTATCTAAATGCTTAGGTACCTATAAAACAAATAGCAATCAACCCCTAACTTTAAAATTTTTCAAAGTAATTTATTTTATACCAAAATTTTTACTACTTGTATTAGGATGCCATCGATACTTTTTTCATTAAAGATGATCAAAAATGGGGGTTTGTCATTATGGAATCGTAATATCGTATATTAACAAGCCCGTCCCGACCCATAAGTGGGAACCCAAGTGTGGCAAGTTAATCAAAAAAATACAATTGCGTTCCTTTGCGCCCCCGCTGTTTTCGATGTCATGTTTTGGCTTCCCCTTACAAATGAACCGGGAGCTCATATCCAAAAATAAAACTCGAGTGGACACCATCAGCCCCCCATGCATGGGACAAAAAAAGATAATCTCCGTCTTTTGGTTTTTTTCGTCCACTATTGCCATTATTTTTATATTTGATAATCGATAATGAAATTTGGTTATCGATTATTTAAATTATATCCATTATTGATGTCATCGATAAATTGATTAAAAGGTGCATTCCTACTTGTAATATTAGAAAAGCCTTCATTAAAACTTTAGGTATCACACCATTTTCCCCATTTCCCTATGAGCTTTTAGGGGTTAATGCAAAAGCAACTATTAAAATTGATAAAATACAAATAAATAGCATTTTATTTTCTGTTTAGATTTTTTAACAAAAATATTTCTTTAGTAGGGTTCAAATTTTTAAATTCAGTTCATCATACTATAATTGTTAGTTAACAACTTCTCTGTTTTAGTTTTAAATTTTTATGGGGGAAAAAAGCCTTCAGAACATTGTTTTTTGTCACTTGATACAAATATAAAAACCATTGATGAAAATTAAAAACATGTACTGTATTTTCCAAAAAATTTTTTACAAGACACAAAACTCCAAATCGTTCTATCGACAATCATCCTGCTGAGTACGTCTAAAAATTTTTTTGAACCTACTTTTTACCGGTACTTCTACTTTCCCTTTGCAACAACACAATCTTTTTTGTAAACAGATTACTAAATTCTGGTTTGTTGCAAAAATTTTGGTCATTCCAGGATTATATCCCAATAGGGGATCTAATAGGTGAAAGTTAAAGGGGAAACCCTTAAAAAAAGTTCACAAAGGTGTGACTTTTAAATTGCAAAAAGAGACAAGTTTGTCAAAATTTGCAATTAAACAAAAAACAAAAAAAAAATACATAAATAATTTTGAATGCATACCAAATGAACCAAAAGTGGGGTTATGGTCTGACCGTTTCCGCCAGGGAAACGCTAAGTTACCACCGTCTCCGTTACTTTCAAGACTAGGTTAACTAAATGTCCAAGAGGGTGTCGAACGTTTCTGGGGGGTAGACCCCTCAAAGCACATGGGACACACAATTGTCACGCAACTAAAAAAGAACGTTAAAACACATCCCAAATTTGGAGACGTCAGGCTGTGTCTGCATGGGTTCCTAGTTTTTTTCCAATTGGAACTTGGCATTTCTTTTACCACATATTTTTTTTTCAGTTTACCAAAAAGGCATTGAAACATACATTTCCCCCAAAATTTAAAAAACTAACAATTTATCATTTCACTTTCACATGCAGACTTTCATTGTTAAACAAAATTTCTTCTACAGCTTTATCTGGAAAAAAAAACATTCATGAAAATTAATGTAAGGGGAAAAAAAGGTTGGCTTTCCAAAACCTCCAGGGTATATTTATATTTAAAAGTAAAACAAATTTTAAAAATAATATATAAAAAATAACAATATATTTTTCCCGTTTTTAGCACGGCTAGATCGAATTGTGCCACTGACTTTGGGATGGGGAGGGGCAAAAGTTGGGTTTAAATACTATTCATTTAGTAGATTTTTAAAAATATAACCCTCATCAAAAAAAAAACTAATTCTTTATATTTTTAAATTAAATAAAAGGAGGGGCATAACAAAAATAAACCAAAAAATTCACTACATTGCTGTATTCTTTTGTCTTTGAGCAGTGATGGGAATGTAACTACATTTTTAATGAGCTTATTTTTCTTTAAATTAGTATAAAAATAAAAATTTTCAAACTTGGGAAAAACCAAAAAGAAAAGTTTAAAAACTGACACAAAAAATTACAACATTAGTTTTTTAAAGATCAATTACACTTACTGGAACCCTGAGGGAAAAGTAAATATAAAAAAAAAAAAAATAAAAATTTTTTCAATTTCATACCTATATAAATCAAAGTAAGGCATCATTTCCCCCATAAAATAGCACTGCAAACCCCTACCTTCAGCGAAATGAAAACGTATTACCTAACAATATTTGGGACTCAATTACCTAATTTGGGAATTAGTTAGGCTGTTCGATAATAATATTTTCACTGTCATGTGCAACTATACATTAAAAAAGAAAAGTTTTATCTCAATACTCAAAGTCCAATAAACGCTATTTTTGGGGCTAAAAATTACAAATAAAATTTTAAATTGAAGAAGTTCCCGATTTTTCCAAAATTTTATTATTGCTTATTTTTTTCTACTTAAAAATAAAACCCTCAATTTCTCATATTAGTGAAAAAAATCATTCACGAAATTTCGGTCCCATCAAATTTCTCAAGGGACTTAGAGTATGCCTACCATGTGAGAGTACAGAATTGTGTCTCGGATACCTCCTTTCCCAATCTAAGAATAAAAATCTAAAAAAAAATAACCATCAAAAATTAAATGAAATCTGGCCCGGAAATTTTCTTTTAGAAATATTGGGGTTCCGCTTGCAAAAAGAGACGCCTGTCCAAACCCTTATTATGTGAGCCCCCTCAACAGTCAAATCGCTATTGCGCCCAAAATTCAGTTTTGTTTTAGATACAGGTTTTTCACGACACCCACTATTTTTTTTTACCGCAAACGAACAATGTTAGTAAAATGCAGTTTGCAAAATAAACTTTTCCCATACAACAGAGTGTCAGAGATTTCGCAGTCATTTTCTCTTTGCGTTGAGTTGGGGGCCCACCCCACTAGGAAAACAAGGAGGCTCCTTGCCCCGGGATAAAAAAAATTTTTTGCTCTTAAAAAGTGACTTTCAAAAGGGACTTCTAAAGGCCTACCCAAATTGTTGCACAAGCGCGGGGATAACCTCACCCAAAGGCTGTAGATTTCAAATACAAAAAAGAAAAAAAATTCATAAGCTTATCACAAAAAGTTACGCAAATAAAAACATCTTCTATATCTTTTAAATTTCAGACACATTCCATGAGTGGGAAATTTATTACGTGGAATACAAACTAAAAAATTTCCAATTTTTTTCCCGGTGTTGATGACCGGCTCAACTTCCCGGTCCAGGTCAGATTTTTAATTTTATTTCATATTTTAATGTTTATTTGTTACTGGGTTTCTCTTTTAAAATTTTACGTTTTTTTTGGTTCTATGTTTTTCAATTACAAAAAAATAAAAGGACCCATTTTATTTTAATTGACATAAAATATCAAATAGGGATGGGGGTGTGATAATTGTGAGAGAAACCTATCGTTTTTTGGATTCCGGGCTAAACCCCGTTACTATACTTCTCCAACGAAAAAATCAGATGCTTGGTATGGTTGGGTAGAATAATGAGCTAAAAAGGAAAGTCGCCTTTGTGTAGAAAAAGAAATTCTTTTACCAAGCAAGCAAAAATTTCTGTGCTAGAAAACAGATTCCCCCATCAAGATCCACGCTGAGGGTAGCGTGAATAGGATTAAAAAGTTGTTTTTGCGGGAACATTTCGGCCCCCTCATTCTTTCGTTGGGGCATATAGCACGATCATTGCTAAACCCCAACTCTTTGAAAATGAGACTTTTCAAAGTCGTCCCCTTCGGAAAATATAGAACCAGTTTGATTATATTTTATTCAAAATTTTTATTTAGCTCGTATAAGTTCCTTACTCGGTTTTCGAAAATTACAAAAATCACCAAAAATATTTTGCATGAAGCAGACAAAATTTAAAGTACTATAAAAAACACAAGAATTTCTCAATTTTTGCTAAAAAGGGATAGGGAGAGGGACAATAAAATAAGGGGGTTTTAGGGGGGGGGGGGATGTGATCTCGGTCATCTCTTTTGACAAACCTTGCGTTTTGATAATATTTCTGTCCCAAGTATACTGTTCAAAACCACATATTTTTTAAGATTGGGTAATGGTAGAGGGGTGTGTACATTTTTAAACGTCATTTTATAGTGTTTTGACATCTATTTTTTGACTAATTTCAAAACCCTGTATGAACTTTTTCACATTTTTAATTTGAAATTTGGCATCAAGGTTGAATTTAAATTTAACTGAATAAAAATGTGTATAAACAAAATTTTGATACTATGGAAAAAAAATAAAAGGGGCTTGAAAAAACCCTTTGTTTTAAATGAAAATTCTTGCTGATGCTTTTCATTTTCCAAAAGCTATTTTCACATACCTCTATAAAAGGTAAAAAACTTCATCTACAGACTTCATTTTTTTAAAAATCTTTGTGAAAAAAAATGCAGGGAAAAAAAAATTTTGAAATTTATTGTGTAAGTTTCCTTGAAAGCTACCAGAGCCCTAGGACGGAAGTTTTTTGAACTTTTGTCAGTATTTTCAACTAATAAATAGGGTTAATTGTATTTACACAATAGGGAATACCGGGATACGTGACTTGTTTTATCATTCTAATACCTAAGAATTGTTTCTGATGCGTCAATCAATTTTTGTTTTCTTTGAAAAAATTTTTATTCATAAAAATAGCTGAAACTGCAAGAAATATTTTGGCGGGAAAACGGGTGCATACGTCATAATCTGGTATGGCAATCGCCAAACACGAACAATAATCATAAAACAAAAAATGACAACAATTATTGTTGTTAAAGCACACGAGCTGTTGCGACCGTGGGAGTAGATTTAATGTTTATCTAGAGGGGGTTGTAAAAAAATTTTATACCCATGGTTTACAAGGGGTTAATATATAAAATAAGCCCATGCATAACCATGTGGGGCCCCGAGAACTTTAAAAAAAAACCTATTAGACTTCAGAAAAGGTTTTTTTTATCTAAATTCATTGGCAACGCCCGGGGATGACTCACATGCAGTTTTAAAAAATAAAGCGGGAAATAATAAACGTACCTACATCTTTGTCCCCTCAATACAATTGAAATGATTTACTTTGGATTGGTTTACATTGTGGCAATGGTGTTTTTAAAGTGGTTAAATTCTATTCATTCTATATACTCAAGTCAATATTTGGACTTTGTGTATGTTCCCTATTGTAAGAAATCGTGTAGAGTTGAAAACGGGAAAAAAGAATGACTGGGAAATATACAGGAGAGTTGGCACCAAAACCCCTCTTTTTGTTATGTTGTATTCTTATGGACTTTGTGTAATATTACAAATATGAAATGTTGCAAGGAATTAGATAACTAGAACAGTATAATACATTCTAATAAAACCAACTAAACTCAAACCCTATCTTTTAAATACCTTATATTATATATATATATATATTATATATTAAAATATCAATCAATTTAATGCAAATGTTCCCGGGTACTCCACATGACTTGCACACTCATCTTACAACGACTTTGGTGTTTTTCCTAGTCTAGTTGTCTAAGGCTCCTTAAGAAGGAATGGGACAGTTTTGGCAGTTAGCAAATAGCTATTCGCTCGGCCAAGATGCATCCGACGTATATGAAACTTTGGCAAAGTTGTCAATGAAGCATACATGGACAGCCCGGGCGGTCAGATTCTCAAAAATTTGTGTAAATCGCCAAAAAAAAAATCACGAATATAGTCAATTTTGGCGTTTTTAACAAAATCAAAATTCGTGAAAACGATAATAGTGAGAGCTGTTAGCGGAAAAAAAATATTGCAAAATCCGGATACCAGCGTGAAATTTTGCATGGGGGTAGATAAAAATATCAGAATTAAAAATCCGCCGGGAAAGGCAAGCGATATCTCACCCCCAACCCCCAAAAAATCACCCCCTAAAATTAGAATAATTCATAGCTCTAACCCAAAAAAGAATTTTTATTCAAATTAGTTTTTAAAATTATGTTTTAATGTGTTTTAAACCCAATCGGCCTATTCTCATTTCCTAACCACATTTTTTTCAACCCCCATCCCTAATTGTTTATAATTTTTTACCTTGATTTCCAGCATTTACCAGTGAGGCCCCTGGGATTTTATCAGCATAAAATTTTTGGCATGATGGTTCATAATAACCTGAAAATAATAATCCGCCGGGAGGCAAGCGATATTCCACCCCTTTTTTTCTCTACCACCCTCAACTTAGGGAAAAACGTAAGGTAGTATGGAATACATTATGAATATTTCAATGGCTGATTAAATTATGAGTCGATGTGTATAGTCCAGTCACAAATCATTCATACAAAACAAAATTTTTTCACCCCCAACCCTAATAATCATACTTTTAGTGACAAACACTGTTTAGTAATGTTACCACATGAAATTTGGCATGGTGGTGGATAAAAATAAAAGAATTACTATTCCGTTGGGAGGCAAACAATATTTTACCCCTAGTGCCCTCTATCATCCCTTAAAATTGGATTTAGTACTAGGTCGTATTAAATACATTGAAATTTTTAAAAATTATCCAATAGTATTATGCTCAGCATGTTTCCCATCCAATAAACCTAATTTCTCGTGTTTTTTTTTACCCCCCCCAAATAGTGATTTTTTTCATAAACACTTATTAGCATGAATTTGGCATGGTGATAGATAAAATATAAGAATTACTATTCCGTTGGGAGGCAACGATATTTCACCCCCTAGTGCCCTCTATCATCCCTTAAATTGGATTTGGTACTAGGTCTAGGTCGTATTCAATACATTGTAATTATTAAAATTATCCAATAATATTATGCTCTTCAAGCATGTTTCCATCCAATCAAATCAAAATTTCTCGTGATTTTAATTACCCCCACCCCTAATAGTGATTTTTTTCATCAACACTTATTAGCATGAAATTTGGCATGGGGGTAGATAAAATATAAGGGAATTACTATTCCTTTGGGGAAGTAAACGATATTTCACCCCAAGACATCCCTTAAAATTGGAAAGAGTGTTCAATGATTCGTTTTTTCATTTGTGGTTACTGGAAGAAAGTATTCAATTAAAAATATAATTAAAATTAAATAGTTTTGGTTTATTTAAGAAATACAATAATAAGCATGTTAAAAGTTCTATGTATGGTATGGTATCTATGATTACATGGTACAAGGTGGTATTTTCATACAATTTTTTTACGATTTTTTGGGGGCTGTGATATTACACTGTCACTTCAGACAAACAAACCGTCATTTGTTTAGAAACTGCATTGAGAAAAGAAGCTGCTATAAAATACCACCTTGTGCCATGTAATCATAGATACCAACGCATATAAAGCCCTTTTTTTGTATTTCTTAAATAAACCAAATATTGAATTTTAATTAGATATTTAATTGAATACTTTCTTCCAGATAACCACCCATTTAAAAAAAAAAAAAATCATTGAACACTCTTTCCAAATTTTTAAAGGGGTGTAATTGGGGTGAAATATCGTTTTACTTCCCAACGAATAGTAATTTTTATATTTTATCTACACCATGCCAAATTTCATGCTAATAAGTGTTGAATGAAAAAAATCACTATTAGGGGTGGGAGTAAAAAAAAACACGAGAAATTAGGTTGATTTGGATGGAAACATGCTTGAGCATAATATTATTGGATAATTTTAATAAATTTCAATGTAAGAATACGACCCAGTACCAAATCCAATTTTAAGGGATGATAGAGGGCACTAGGGGTGAAATATCGTTTGCCTCCCAACGAATAGTAATTCTTATATTTTTATCTATCACCATGCCAATTTCATGCTAATAAGTGTTGATGAAAAAAATCACTATTAGGGGGGGGTAGAAAAAACACGAGAAATTAGGTTGATTGGATGGAAACATGCTTGAGCATAATATTATTGGGTAATTTTAATAATTTCAATGTATTGAATACGACCCCAGTACCAAATCCAATTTTTTAAAGGGGTGATAGAGGGCACTAGGGTAAAAAATTGTTTGCCTCCCAAAGGAATAGTAATTCTTATATTTTTATCTACCACCATGCCAAATTTCATGTTGGTAACTTACTAACATGTTTGTCACTAAAAGTATGATTATTAGGGTTGGGGTGAAAAATTGTTTGTTTTGTATTTAATGATTTGTTGACTGGACTATAACACATCGACTCATAATTTTAATCAGCAATTGAAATATTTTAAATGTATTAAATACTACCTTACGTTTTTCCCAAAGTTAAGGGTGGGAAAAGAACAAAAGGGGGGAATATCCTTGCTCCCGGGGGATTATTATTTTTCAGGTTTTTATGACCATCATGCCCAATTTCATGCTGATAACTCCCTAGGTGCCTCACTGGTAAATGCTGGGAAAACAAGGTAAAAAGATTAGAAACAATTAGGGATGGGGGTTGAAAAAATGTGGTTTAGGAAAAGAGAAAAGGCCGATTGGGGTTAAAACACATTAAAAAATAATTTTAATAACTAATTTGAATAAAAAATTCTTTTTTGGGTTAGAGCTATGAATTATTCTAATTTTTGGGGATGATTTAGGGGGTGTTGGGGGTGAGATATCGCTTGCCTCCCGGCGGATTTTTAATTCTGATATTTTTATCTACCCCCATGCAAAATTTCACGCTGGTTTTCCGGATTTGCAATATTCAAGTGTTCCTTCCCCTTTACGCTCTCACTATAACTAATTCATTTTTTATAAATTATTTTAAAAAAAAATTTGTAAAAGTGTTACTGCAGAGACCATGGTTTCCACACTTGTGACATAAATATATAAATAAACTTTTAAAGTTCAAAAAAATTTCAAACACCTGTGGTGTCAGTCGGCCGAGCGAACAGCAATTTGCCTAAAACGCATGTCCCTCTACTCTCTTAATACCCTGAATGTTGGAGACCCGCGGATTCAAACAACGGTCGGGAGAGTTTTGTAATTTCTGATTGCTGTATAAAACATTATAGAAACTTGTTTGAAATGTATATACAGTACTATGGAAAACATAGCAAGGTTTTACTCAATCTCCCAGCAGATGTTGGGGAACCTTGAGCTGTAAGATTCGATACACTTAGTCACTACATGCACTCACCGCCATGACAAACATTATTTGATAAAAAATTTAAAGCTTTGAGAACAAAACCATTGTCGTTAATTAAATTTGTACACATTTACAGCCTATTTTTAAATTTAAATTATCCTTGTAGGTTTTAATCGCAATGGAGTTTGCTCAAAATGTTCACTGCATGCAAAAGACTTATACCGGGAGGTCCGTTTAAAATTAAGTGCAATCTGTACACCCGTTCTGGAGTGAACTCGCAGAAAAATTTAAAAAACAGACCAGTCCCGTTTATGTTGAATGGTGAAGTCGCTTCGCTCCCTCATCTAATAACTTCCCGACGATTAAAGGTCAAGGTAATGCGTCATGCTTAACACAAAGTTTTTAGTATTTTTACGTAATTTGGTAACCTCGCTTAGATCTATGCCTGTATGCCCTTTATGTCAATTTATAAATGATTTGTTTCTTTAAAATTCCCTCAAAAGTTTGAGTACAAAAATATAACACAAAATTCATTTTTAAATGCATTATTAAACCTTTCACTGTGTAGTCTTTATTTTACTTATAGATTAATAAAGTACTCCATAGGCTTACCTGGATATAGCCCTACGCTTCTGTCAGGATGCTTGGATTGGTGGCAAGCCGGCAACAGTTGGTTTAGAATGAACTTAATGCAGGACGCTTACTTTGGACTGTTGTTGTTAACTGGTTTAAATTTGAATAAGAAAAATAAGACTACAAATTTTGGTGAAAACAACTAAAGAAATACCCCGTCCATTACCCAAATATGAAGGGTTAAGAGGGTTGCTGAGGCTAGAACGGAGGCGAGTTTAAGCGCACAGCTTTCTGGTTTTTCCTAGTAAAAGGTTTATAACACCATCATAAAATTTCACACTACGTTTATAAAGAATAAATCTATGTTATCCATTATGCGTATTCCTAAATTAATTCATTGATTTTGAATTAAAATTTAGTGAAATCACCAAAATTTACTAAATTTTGGTCAACTTCGGGAATTTATTCCAAGTGTACAGATTTTTTTTAAACTCAAATTTGCATAATGGTATAACAACGTATAAATCAATGTGAACGCGCAGGTTTAATTTGGTTTATTGTAAGATAACGGTTTGGTGGGAATTCCAGAATTGCAATCCATGTTTTGGATTTCCATTTTTTCACGTTTGGACTTATGTCTCGCAAAGGATTTTTTAAGGCTTATTTGTGCAACCAATTACGGATATCAATATAAAAGAACTTTAAGTATCATTCACAATCAGTTCTAAGTCGCAAGGCCAAGGTCTAAGGCGTAAGGCGCAAGTCGTAAGAAAAGTTAGGCGTTTACAACCATACCATTTTCATTGCTCCTGTGTATTGCGCATGCGCGTCAGTCAGCAGTGGAGTTTCCTTGTTCGTGATTGGGTCGTCGTAAGAACCGTCGTAAGAATTGGATTTTGGGCAATTCGTTACGACATAAACCATACGCCTTGCGGCTTGGGACGTGTTGGGAAAAGTTTTGATTGAAACACATACTCGCAATACAAATTATTACGCCTTAGGCCTTGCGCCTTACGACTTAGAACTGAATGTGAATGATGCTCTATTAACATCCATTCAAAATTTGGTTATGATATTACCAACCGTTCAGCAGAAATCATCTACACCTGTTTGCGCGCATTTGAGTTGGGCCAAGCTCAGCGTACCCTCTTAAGACAGAAGTTAAATTCACAAACTATAATTTTTTAGGCATATTTTTTTTAAACTGATCAAAGTGAAAAAATATATTTTTGTAAATCTTGAGAAGGTAAAATGGCGGCCATTTTGTTTTTTGTGTGTTTTCTTAGTAGTGACTAGTGCACTAGAAACTGAAAGTTTGAGCATAACTTCTGAATTTTGACCCTGACATAAAATTGTCATGAGATAATATTGTTTAGGAATAAAATTTCTTAAAAACGATGCAATTAATTTCACACACAATCATTCAAAATTTGACTTGATGTTTTCATATACCCCAATGTGGTTAATTTGCATATCCCACCACAAAATTTTGCCAAAAGTCAAGATGATTTTCCTACTGAAAATTTTTTATAAATAGGTTAGTGATTAGGCCTACTAACGTATTTTTATTTATTCTCAAAAAAATTCCAAAATATTTCAAAACATAAATTTTTTTTTTTTATTTTAGTGAATAGAGACTTAAAATATTTTATGTTACTTCAAAAAAATTCTCCAATTTCAAAATTTTAAACCTAGTAGGCCTAGTTTACAAGTTACGACTTCAGTAATTGCCAAACGTATCTAATACGTCCATGGAAACACAGCAGGTGGTGCGCGTGGACGTATAGATGGGTCCATAATAGAGAAAGGGTTAAAGGGTATTTGCGGGTACGGTTCTGAAAACTGGATAGAGCATAATATGGGTATATGGATGTAATTTCTTCTAAAATTCATAGTTTTTTTTTGACAATCTGACTACAACCATATTACGGTAATCAGAATTGTAAGCAATGAGCAATTTTTTGTGCTCAGTTCAGTCGGGGAATTGTCCCATTAATGGGACATAAAATACAAACCTACAGAATGTTTGTCGGGTGCCACGCACCGAGCCAATTTTGTTGGTTCACCTGGCTCACAAAAAAACTAATTCAAACTCATCTTTGGGGACATAATTTTAATTTTCTAGAGAGATATCGTACTGAATCAAATGGTTAGAAAAGTATCATTATGTTAGTAGTGTACTTAACTTTGTACTTACCCAAACATTTTAAATTCAGCTGTTTTTGTTGTTGTCAAAAATAACTTTGTAGTCAGGTGTGATGTTGGTAATGCATTTTTAACAGAGGGGATTTTCTGCGACTGATCCCAGAATTTAACTTTCTTTCCCACTAGAAAATTAATAAAACAAACAGTCATTAATTATTAAACGCATGTGACTTTTAAATGCATCAATATAATAAATAATGGCTTTTATGTAGTTCGGTTTACTTACACTTGTATAAATATTGGCCCTCAGCTTAACACATCTCGACGTTGCCAGTGGGGCTCCAAATTGCCGTTGGGAAGAGAGACAAAAGATTCCTCAATGCCATTTTTTGCTCCTTCTAAGATTCTGTCCCTTGTTATTCCACTAATTTACAATAAAAAATTATAAATGTAAAAGTGGCGTATATTACTCTGTCAATACTAGATTACAGAAAATAAAACTAGGAAGCTTCGCAAACGCTTTTTTTAGGCGCATTGTTTGATGAGCGTATGTTTTTTAAACAAAAAAACGTAAAATTGCGGTTGTCATGATAAATTATTTTTCGATTGCGCTCAAATTTCACACAAATATATAAATTCATAAAATTAAGGTTCTGTAAAAATGTCATTACAATCGGATAAAGCATGTAGGTGTTAATAAGTCGAAGAAATTTTTTTTTTATGAAAAAAAAAAACGTAAAATTGCGATTTTCATAAGAAATTATTGGTCGATCGCGCTCAAAATTCACACCATACCAATATATTTAATTCAAAAATTAAGGTTCTGTGAAAAAAATCATTTTTAATCCGATAAAGCATGAAGGTGTTGTAAGTTGAAGAATGTTTTAAAATTAAAAAATCGTAAAATTGCGATTTTTATAAAAAATAATTTTTCGATTGCGCTCAAATTTCACAAAGAATATTTAATTCATAAAATAATGAACAAATCATTACAATCGGATAAAGCATGTAGGTATTATAAGTCAAAGAAATTTTTTAAATCGAAAAAAAAAGTAAAATTGCGATTTTAATGAGAAATATTTTTCGATTGCGCTCAAAAACGTGCAGTTCTAAGTTCAGAGATTTCGAAGGCCGCCACAAAATTTCATCACAATGGGAGGATCGGTTTTAGCCGGAATCATAAATTTAACAACAGACAAAAATACAAAAGAAAAAAAAAAAAAAAAAAAACATTACGGATTTGTTTCTCCATGTTGAATGGGAAACTTCCTCGCTCGCTTTTCTCTCATTCCTAAGTATCCCCATCACGACACACGATA
>JAMZAV010010615.1:0-29012 GCA_024449915.1 Sweltsa coloradensis
TTCTTTTATTGTACATACCTAGCACTTTTTTTATATCTTCCATGCCGTAATGGTCTTCATCCAATATCTGTTGTGCCTGATCCAGCTGGAGAGTCTCTGTACTTGTTTGGCCCCAGGGTATAGACGTCAGCCAGTCTAGGTAGTTGCGAGTCACACTGGAAACACCGGATTCAGACGATACAGCAGGGTAGTGGTGTTTTAACATGGGGTGGATCATAACATGACGCAAACATTATGGAATGTAGACCTAGCCAGTTGTGGGTGAAGATTAGATTGGATATTGCTTAACGTCTCATATTTATGCAACTTGGCTAATCGAGACGAAGGGAGGGACGTAAGGGATGACGCGGGGGGACAAGGGTTGACAGGCCTGTGCTGGTCAGAACCAGCCACAAGCATATGGGGAGGGCAGGGGTTCCCCCACGTCGTGGTCGTCTCCGTCTGTGTCATCATCCGTCCGTGTTGTCTTTGTCGTCGCCGTCGGGGAACATATTACATACATACATACATACATATTTGCATACATATTTACATATTATTTAATCATGATTGTGGTTTGACACAGAAAATAGTTTTGGGCCCAAAAGAGGTTCACACTGTTATTGAATGATTTTAACAAAACACGGACTGAACCAGGGTCTAGAAATCGTGAACGCTGAATAGACCTGCCGTTAAATAATAGCCATGTCTACATATTTACACTATTTACTAGTAAAGACATCGGGTAGAAAATATTGAAGTCGACCCCGGAGCCTTGGGAATCGAGTAGAATTCAACCCCCTCGATCGGCAATAAAGATAAGGTAAAAATGTTGAACACCCTCCTACAGACCTAATTTGTTCCATGAGAGAGCAAGAAAAAATAAATGTTTTGGCAGTAAGTAACAATACTTTATTGGTTGTTTGCAAGATTGACTTAGTTTTTTGTTTTTTACGCAAAAGCTATTTTTAGACACTACTGTAGTTGCACAATGCTGTCCCCCCCCCCACGCCACTAACTACATATCACTAGCTAGCTCTTCAGTCTTGGCTTCCGGCCGAGACTATCGCTGCTTTGTTTTGTTTAGGTTATGACTGAGATAGCCTAAGATAATGAGAACACAAGTGCAATCTCATTCATTTTATCAGCAAAGCAGCTGGCGGCTTGAGTAACACTACAATTTCCAGACCAAGGTCGAGACAAAGTCAGGGAGGGAGAGAGAGACAGGGCGAGGAAGGAGCGAGAGCTAGCGCGTAGGCGAGGGGGACGGGGAAGGAGTTAAGCTGAGCGCAACTCAACAGAAGTCAGAAATCCAACACTATGAGCGGCGTCCAAGTTCAACTTCAAACAAACCGCCAAAATCTGACACAGCAACCCACTTTCGAAAAATCGACTCCTTAAGGCTGCACGGAGTAGCTATAATATCGGCGCGATGCAGTGTCCCCGCATTTCAGTTGGAACTCGGCCCCCAATTGTCATATCGGCATAATTTTTTTTTAATCTTTCACGATAAAATTTACAAGAACTTGTGTGATGTCGTTTTCGAAGTTGAATATAAAATGGGCTTATAAAAAAATTGCGAATTGGACAATATTTTGAAATTTACCTTCACTTTAGAGCTTTATAAAAAAATTAAAAACTTTTTATGGAAAATGTACATCACACAAGTCCTAATTTCAACATTTATCTTCAAAAATAAAAAAAAAAAATTTCCAAAAAACGTGTGAGTAAATTACCGCCTAAAACTACTGAAACTAAAATGCATGTTTTGGGCCCCGGGTTTAAGGGCCTTTTAAAGGCCCCCGCAAGTGGCGCACCTCTGGCGATAAAAGAAATTTTTTTGGTGACAAGGATGGTTTTTTTTAAAAAGTTCGAAATAACAATTTCATTGGCCCAAAAAGTAAAAATGTTCCCGCTAATGCAGAAACACCACTCAAAAACCAATACCTGTTTAAAATGTTTGCTATGAACAAAGGCAACAGGGAAAAAAAATTATGTATTTTTGTAAGCTGTTAAGCTTGAATCAAAAAAACCAAATTTTTATTTTTCACGCTGAGCCCAAAAGAAACGTAAAACAGCCCTAACATAAACGTGCATACGATATAAATTCGATGGAAAAAAGCTAAAATTTAAGTTTTGAAACCTTTCCCAAAGGTCATTAGTTCCTAAAATTTGGAAAATTAAAGCCTCCACATGGGTTTGAAAAATATTTAAAAATTTATACAAAAACCCAAAACCCAAACCTTTGGGTTAAACCCAGTATAAAAATACGTGTTTAAAAAATAACAGACAAAAAGGGAAATTAAAAATTTAAAAAATTAAATCGTTTTGGGGTCCGAAACCCGGGTCATTCGGTTCCCATCCGGTTTCTTTTTTCCCCTTTTTGCCGGCGAAACTGGAGTAAACCCCGTTTAAAAAAGTACTCACCAATGGCGCAAGGGCCAATTTAAAAAAAAGGAAAGTAAAATAGTGGGTTTCCGTTTGGAGTCGTTCCCGTGTTTTAAAATTTTCCCCGCCGTCCCCAAAACAAAAATTTTAAATATTTTTGCATTAAAAAAATTTTTCCACTGGGGAAAAGAACCCCGGGGGTATCCCGCGGGCCCGGGGGCGGGGTGGGGCGAAACTGGCCCTTTACCAAAAAAGAGGGAATTGGGGGACGGGTTTAGAATTTAGTCTTTTGGTAGTTATAAAATTTTTTTTAATTTGGGGTGTGATAGTTAAATGTTTGATATAACAAATTTCAAAAAGGTTTAACCCTTGTGGGCACTACAACCCCCAAAAAAAACAGAAACGTTAAAGGTATAAAATTTCCCGTGAGAAAATCTAAAAAAACCCATCCCTTGAAAAACTGTAAAACGCATGAAACATTTTCCTCCTTAACACCCAAAAATGAAAGAATAACAATCTTGGTTTGTTTTTTGCCCTTTTAAGAACGACGTGGTTTAAAAGCAATAAAATTTGTCCACCCCTGTCCCCACCCCCCTTTCCCGCAGCCCCAAACAAATTTTTCTTTTTCAAAAGGGAAGATAATTTTTTCTCAAGGGCCCTGCATCGGGGGTGTAAAACTGGGCCCCCGACAATGTTAAAGCCTGACAATAGTTTTACTTTTTTTACGTGTTTTCCAAACCCCCCGCACCCTTGTTATTTTGTGAATTGTTTATTGGTGCCATTTTCAAATACCCAAACCAAAAATACGGGATTACATAAATAAGGGGGATCAACGAAAAACATTTGTGTAGATTTTCCAAAGTAAACGCATTAAAAATTTTTTTAAAAATTACTTTATCAAAATTCAAATGGAATTTTTTTTTTGGTCTTTTCCCAAAAATTGCCCCTATCTTAGCTAGGGATCTTTTCTTTGACATGTTTTTTATAAAAAATATTTTTTTTGGGGGGTTGAATGAAAAACCCGAGTTAAACCCGATGGCGGAAAAAGGTTCATAAAAAAATTTCCGAAGCAAAGGTTTTTTTAAAGGTTACTTAGTTCCCCACGATTTAAATCTTTCTGAAATAAACCCAAAAATCATTAGTGTGCAGTAAAGAAAGTTAATTTCAAAAAAGAGATAATACCGATCTGGAACCAAAAAGGGGGTTTCCCAAAAATTGGGGGGCCCAAATTTTGGGAAATTCCCGGGCAAGCCCTAATTTTTTGTGGGCACAAAAAGGGTTTTGGGGCGAAGCCCCAGGGCCCCCGGGGCGAAAAAATTTTTTTGGACCCCCTTTTAAACCCTTTTAAAAAAAGCCCCGGGTAAAGTAATTTAAAAATTCAATGACTTGGATATTTCGGGGGCCCTTTTGGAAAACTGGGGGTAAAATCATTTCATTTAAATTAAAAAATTAAAAATAAAAAACTTACAATTTAATTCTGCAAATTTTTTTTTAATTTATTACGGGAAAAACATTTTGGAAAGATGAAATTTTATTAAAAAAATTAAAAAAAAAAAATGGGAAAAGCCAAATTTTAAAAGTTAATTTCCAAATTTGTAAAAATTTTTAGGTAAATTTTTATATTTTTTTTGGTTTAAAAAAAACTATTTACCCAAAATTAAAAAGATGAATTTTTTTAATAATTAAAACCGTTGGGGGTATAGGTACCCTTAACTATTTAAAAATTTAAATCTCATGTTTCTGCTTGCGGCCCAGTTTTCTTTTAAAATTTGATTAAAAATTTGGCCGTTGGGCCCGGCCGGAAAAATTTTACAAATAGCCCCCTGCCCCCTTTGAAAAAAACCCCATAAAAATACAAAGGGGGGGGGGGAGGGGGTTTAAAGGGGAAAAGGGGAGTTTTCCGGGGCACCCACTAGTAAAAGTAGGGGAAATTTCGGAAAGGCGGCTAAAAAGAAAAAAAACTAAAATTTTATTTTCCCAAATTTCCCCAAAAACCCAAAAAAGTAACCCCCAAATTTAAAAAGAAAAAAACACTATTCCCTTTCAAATTTCTCTAAAATTCAAAAAAAATGTTTGTACAAAAAATGACTTTTTTCCCCCAAATTCCGGACAAAGTTTCCGGTTTTCCGGGACAAGAGCAAAGTCCCTTTTTTCCGGACAAAAGGGGATCCCAAAATCAGGGGCTTTTCCCGGGAAAAAAAATTCCCGGCAAAAGGTTTGGGAAAAACCCCAAAGGAAAAAAACAGACAAAACAATTTTAAAAATAAAGGAAAAAAAATGGGTTTCCAAACCCCCCTTTTTTTTTTTAATATAAAAATAATTTTATATATTCTCGTAATGCTTTCTTCCAGCAGTTCAGCCCGGAAAAATTTCTTTTGTTTCCCCAAAATTTTCATAATCTGCATAAAAAAAAGGGGAAAAAACTAAAATTTAAAAATAAAAATTTAAAATTATTTTAAAAAATTTAAAAAAAACCCTGAAACCTACTAAGGAAAATTTTGCGAAAAATAAAAAAAAATTGCTTTCGGAAACCCCAAAAAAATATTTACACCTTTTTTAAAATTTAAAAAACGCAAAATTTTCACCAAAAAATTTTTTTAAAAAGATCGGACTTTGTGTGCGTGGGTTTGGGTATTGGAACAATTAATTATTGTAGCTTGTTAAAAATTAAAAATTTTGTCAGCTTGCATTTCATCCTAGTAATTTTGATGTAGGCCCACCCCTAATTTTTTATTGGGTATGAAAAAGCAAATATGCAATGAAAAAAAAGAACAAAATAGTGGTGTATTTAAAAAATGTTTCCCAAGGGGGGGGGGGGGGGTTTACAATAAAGCCCAAACAAAGGGGGCGGGGTCTTTTGCGGAAGGCCAAGCCGGAAAAGGGCCCCTTTTTTGAAATTTTTTCTGTAAAATTTGAAAATTTTTCCAAACCGGGCCCCTAAAAACACGTTTTTAGAGGGCAAACATACCTAAAAAAATGCTATGGGGAATCAAAAAAATTTCTTTTGCAAAGTCCCAAATTTGAAATAATTGTTTAAATTAAAAAAATGTTTTAAAATTCAAAGTTAGGTTTTTCCCCCCCCTCCTTTATATTTTATTCCCAAACGATTAAACTCGTTTTTGTTTTTTTTGGGGGGGGCATTGGGGGGGGGGTTTCAACCCCCCTAAACCCCCCCCCCCCTCGCCCCCCTTTGGGTACGCCACTTGAAAAACCACTACTACTTTTACTACCAAAACAAAAACAAAAAAAAAAGTTTCCAAAAAAAAGTGTTTTTTGAGTTTTTGCCCCAACGGGGGGGGTTGGGGAAAAAACGCCCTTTCTCCAAAAAAAATAAAAACAATCTTTTGCCAAAAAATTTTAAAAATTTAACAAACCCAAATTAAAAAAATTCAGGTTATTAAACCATCACAAAATAGTTGAAAATTTTTAAAACCGTAAATTAAAACCTTTTTAGTTTCAAGGGGGCCAAATGAACCTTTTAGCCCGATTTGGGGAAGGGGGAAAAAAAAATGCTCACTTTAGGATTGTTTGTTACATGTGTGTAAACGTAAAAAAAAAAAGTTTTAAAAAAATTATTTTTATAAACTTATTTGATTTTTTAAAAGAATTGCTTGGGTTCTCAAATTTTTGGTGGTTTTTAGTGGGGGGGGTCTGTTTTAAAAATGGCCCCAAAAATTCATTTGGGTTTGAGTACCCCAAAATAAAATTTTTGGTAGAAAAATAAAATTTGGGAAAAAAGGGGGTTTAAAAGGAAGAAATATCGACAATCCGACAAAATTTTAAATTTTGGGCCCCGCGATTTTTTTTCCGAAGGGCCCGGGTTTAAAATTTAAAAAACAAAAAAAAAACACCATAAAAACTAAAACTTTTTGTTTTTCTTTGGGCCTTGATTTACTTTTCAATAACAACCCTCGCCCCCCCTCCCCCCCCACCGCACACAATCGCAAAGCAATGTCTGGTCCCTTTGTCGGCGAAAAATGAAAAAAGCACAAAAATGGACGCAAAAAACGGGAAAAAAAGCGTGTAACACACTCACTCACAAAGGGGCCAAACCCCCTATCTTTTCACATTTTGGGTTTTGGGTTGGGGGAAGAAATGAGACATTTTTCTCTACTAAAAAAAACCAGCCCTTTCAGAGTCCCCAAAAATCAAGAAAAAACATTAGAGAATCGGTTTTCGATAAAACTAAAAGAGAGGTGAGCATCCCTCCAATCGACTAAATAGCCTACATTATTTTAAAAAAAACCCAAATTTATAAAAATTTAAAAAAAAACTTTTTTTCATTTTTTTTTTAAAAGGGGATTAAAACACAAAAATTTTTTTATTTTTTTGGTTTCTAACCCAAAAGGTAAAAAATATGAACTCTTTGGGCGTGTGGGAGAGGCTCTGCTTCCAATGCGAAGGGCCAGGGTTTTGAAATTTTCCCCTGGTAGGGGCAGATTTATTTAAGTTCTGATTGGGCTCGAGGGCCATCATTTTTTTAGGAATGTGGGAAAAGGTGGATTTTGGGGGTTGGAGTCGTCCCCAAAACCCCTTCGATGCCCAAAAAAAAATAAAAATAAGGTTATAACACCGGTTTGAAAAGCAGTATAAAAGCTGATGTGCTGGGGTGCTGCTGACTGTGAAGTACCTAAAAATATTTGTCTTTAACACAATTACATATAAACAAAATGGCGTAAATAAAGGAGGGCGAATTTTGGGCAGAGGGGGCGCGGGGGGAGCGACAACTTTTTTTTTGAAAATTTAAATTTTTTTCTTGATGTTTAATAAATGGTTTAAAACAATTTTTTATTTTCAATTTTTTTTAAAAATTTTTTGGTTTTTTGTAAAAAAAAAATTGTCAAAATAAATCCTTTTCACACTTAGAATCGAATTTTTTGCCGGGTTTTTGTGCCCCTTCGCACCCGTATCAACTGGGGGGCCAACCCCCCCCAAAAACCCCCAATTTTTCCCAAAAAGGCTCGGTTTCCCAGGAAAAAAAGGTATCCCCCTAAAAAAATTTTTGGAGGGTACCAAATGGGGCTATCAATGTAAAATGTACCTACATATCCCCTTTTACTATTGGGGACCATTGATCTTTTTGGGGGAACAAAAATGTTCGCCCCCGCGAAAAAAAAAGGGGAAGTTACGCCAATGTATGTAATATATGACAAGTGTTGGCTCAATGGCTTGACTGATTAGGGAGGTCTCGGGTTCTGAATCCCGTCACAACCTGTCCTGATTATTATTACTGTTGTACTCATTATTATTGTAATATTTATGCTAGCATATTATAATAATGCAGTGATAGCAATAATAGGCTATAAACTTGTGTCCTGACCGGGGATCTTACCGGGTCTAGGTTTATAGCAGTTGAGTGGTGTGTATCCTGTGACAGATTGTTCTGGACTTGAACCCAAGTCGCGTCACATTTTACTGACAATTTTTTTTTATGTTGATGGTCTAGCCTGTATTCAGAATAAAATAACATTATACTTATTTCAAATGTTGCGTAATGTTCTTTATTTGCAATCCCTCATTCCATAGAATAATGATCATTGCATAGAGACAAAAACTAAACCATTAATTGAATTATTTTGGTTTTCCTCTCATTATGTGTGGGTTCGTAACACTCAATACAAAATGTGAGAATGTAAACACTTCTTTATACTTGAGGGAAACGACACGTCTTTTTAAACGCCAGCTCGTGAATGGTGATATTTGATCTCAGTGCGCCCTTGGGCAATGTGTGAGCGCATCTCGGCGTCCTCTCAAAACCTTTCTTTCAGTACAAACAGATCCACGCCTCGTCGTAAATATACGACTCGCTATTGGAGGGAAATTAAAAATATTTTGAGCGGAACTTCTGAGGCCCCCCTCCAACACGTCTCTCCCGCAATCCCCTCACCCATGTCCGTTTCATCTCCAAGATTATGCTTAACGCCTGTGACAAACCCTTTAAAAAAGGAGTCGACTCCAGAAGGAGTTGGGGAGGATTCGAGTACCCGATGTCATCACTACTATTTACTATGATTCACACATGATATTTACAGTCAGTACAAGTTCTTACTTAGTAAACCACACGTGAACTAGACCTAACCTAATTTTTAAACACCTCTTATGACGTTGACGTATTGCATATAGGGTACACACAACTACGTCACGCATCCCGCTTTGAGCCCAACTGATGGACAAGCAACAGAGGTTTGCAAGTGGACGCCTGCTGAACATCACACAACTTATCACGTTCCAACTTTTATCCTGTTCATTATTGGGGAAAAACTTAAGAGGAATAATATTTAGCAAACATATCATTCCTTCTAATAGCGATTACTTTGAATTTTTAGACAGCCGTTAACTTGTTATTTCTATGTACATATTTAAATAAAATTTAAGACTTTTACTTGTTACTTATAAAATTAAATTAAAACAAGTTCAATTGACAAAACCTGGTGATCGGATTTCGACAAGACCTCTTTTATAATATGTATGGGACTGTTTAGACAAGAAATAAATAAACTCTCTAGATAGAAAGTGCACAGAACGAAAATTTACAGCATAGGGTAATATGCATGGTATGTGTTTTCATCTAAAATACGCACTTTTGACGTGCAGATGAGCCGTGAAAAACTGCACGCTATGCTGTAAATTTTCGTTCAGTGCATTTTCTATCTAATATTTAGAGAGAATTCTTTTTGAAATCCGAACAGTAGTTTTTTGTCAATTGAAGTTGAGAAGACTTAAAGTTGTTGATAATTTTGTCATTTATAATGCGTACATTGTTATAACAAGCTAACGGTTCTGTAAAAAAATCGAAATAATCGCTATTAGAAGAAATGATATGTTTGCTAAATATTATTTCTCTTAAGTTTTGTCCAAATAATGAATAGGATATAAGTGAGAGCGTGATATTTGTTGAGCCGTTCATCAAGCGTCAACTTGCAAAATGAGGATGCTTGTCCATCAATAAGATCCGCGGCCAATTGCCGCCGAACTGTGACGTCACGTGTGTGTTCCCTATAGAGTATATTTGAAGAGTTAACAGTTTATTTACAATTCATAACCACTAAATAGGTAAAGTAAATACATTACTACACGAAATATGCAAAAGAAAAACGTGCGAAATGCAATACTATGCTACTAGCGCGTCAACTGTCAAAACAGATAAACGTGTTGTGCTATCTCGTACACAGCCCACCACACACCTGCACCTCTAGTACAACAGTACTATTATAACTCCATGGTCAATCCATGTGTCAATCAACAACACGAATAAGGCTCGACTTTACACTGTGGGATAAGTGAGTTTGAGAGCAGTCATTATCCTTTATACTTCTGTGATATGATAAGCTTTGCTTTGGTAAGGCCCGATTCCACCAAATGGATTTAAACTCGAGTTTAACAAGCTAAGCTTATCTTTAAACTTAAGTTTAAACCATGACCCATTCCACCACATTTTATTCACCTCCAGTTAGCTAAGCGGAGTTTATTTTGTAAGGATGTCTGTGATTGGTTCTTCAAAAATCACGTGATTTTGTCTACAAGGTCAGCTGTTGAACAAGACACTGACAACATAAACATAACCAATAAAAAAATGAAAATATGTTCGCGTGGAACCAGTGTTGGGGAGTATCTAGATACTGTATCTAGGTACATTGTGTGCACCCTTTACCTATACCTAGATACAAATAAAAAATTGTACCTGTACCTGTATCTAGATACTATTTTTTGTGTATCTGCTGTAAGTTCAGATACAAAGATACAAGATACTTTCTGTCAAATTAATTAAATTTTAATATGCACATTTTTAATAAAATTCTAGATTTGGTTCATTTGGTCACAACCCTTAGATCATAATGCTCCACTCCAGCCTAGAGGATATGGGGGAAGTTTTACATGCTGCTAGCAAGAGCTCGCCTCTAGTTTTGGAAAGTAAAATACTTCCCTACATACTAGCTGATGTTTCAGAGATGGATTTTTTCTCTTTTCTCGCCTTTTACGATCTCTAGGCCAAATTCTCTTCCTAACCCAGAGGCGGTAATAACATTGTATAAATGATTCTTATAAATGCATAAATCTTAAATTTAATCAATTTCTTGAGTACCGTTTATAAGTACCATCGTTTTGGATCGTACATACAAAATATGGAAAACATTTAACCACAAATTATAAGTAAAGTAGGAAAGGATTAAAATCACATTCACAAACAAACCTAAACGGAAACCTTGTTGAATACAGGGAATAATGGCAGTACAGTGTTATGTTTCAATAGTTAAATTTGTTAACATATTTTCACTAATGACCTCCGGTCATCCTATTCCTGGATAATAATCCTATGAACCCATAGTTCCGTTTTATAAAGTACCTTGTATCTACAGATACTTTTTGTAAGTATCTTGTATCTTTGCCTGTATCTAGATACATTTCAACCAAAGTATCTTTACCTATACCTAGATACTTAAAAAAAATATCTTACCCAACACTGCATGGAACTAACTACTCTGAGAGTGAGAAAATCTTGCTGTTACAAGTTGTTAAACAGTATAAAGACGTAATAGAAAATAAGTAAACCGATTCCACATCGTGGAAGGTCAAAGAAGATGGTCCGATTCCACCAAATGGATTTGAACTCGAGTTAAACCGCAACCCAGGTAGGGTTTATTTTAAACTCGAGTTAAACTCGAGTTTAGTTCTGGTGGAACGCATTTTCAATCTAACCGAGGTTTAAAAAATTAAACTCAAGTTTAACGCTTGGTGGAATCGGGCCTAAAGTGGAAAACAACAACAACCAAACTTAACCTAACCTAAAAACAGCTGTGAAATGTAAACAATGCCTAGCATTTTCTTCTTTTTTGTAGTAGTGACCATGATTGAGCCAGAGACATCATTACAAAGTTACTCCTGACTGGCCGGTTTCATCAAACTTTTGACAAAAATAGGACAGGCTCTAAACTGAATGGGTTGAATTGAATCAAACCCTTTGATCAAGGCCTTGGATAAATTCATTTGACCATCTAAATGGTATACCATTGAAGGAAAAATCATTGAATCATACCCTGGAATTCAAATGCTTGAACAAAACATTGGCCTTTAGGCCGACTCATTTGAGATGAAGACTAGGCCTACTTACTTAAATTCTGAAGAATGACTTTCTAGAAAACTTAGTTTATTCAGTTCTTCTTCCATTACTTCCATAACAGCCTTTGGAACAATTTTAGCCTGAGAACAAAAATAATCATAATTTGGTTAGAATCAAATTAGTATAAAAAATGAAACTATATAACAGGTAGTAACGTTATAAAATATAAATCATTGGACTTTTTCACTGTTAGTTTTAGTTTAAGTTGTTAGGTTAAATATTTTGTTAACTAACAGTGAAAATGTCCAATGATTTATATTTATAATCAAATTAGTGTCTAATGTCTAGTCAATTTTAGGTTGCCAAATTCGAATTTCCAGACTTTTCCAGGTTTTCCTGATTGATTGAAAACTGTATTTTTCAGGCATAAATTTGGCTGAATGGAAAAATAATAGAACTGATTTTTTTGACCATCAATGTTATGACCGGCTTTTAATTTTTTTTTGAAATAAATAAGGAAATTCCAAACAACTTCCATTACTTTCCCAGACACCCTGCAAGTAGGTAATAATTATGTACTATGCAGAGTTGATGGTCAAATGTGAGTTATTCGTCATTCCATGCTTCAATGCAGAAGGTCCATGATTTGTTTTACAGTTCTGTTTTTTTTTTTTAACTGGTAGAAATAAGAAATAACTTAGGCCTAGTCCTAACAAAACAATACTAGAATATATAGGCCTACTTTCACTTCAATAGACGATTTTCAAAATCACCAGGGTCCTGCCCTCTATATCGCGCGCACAAAGCATTACGGGATAAAGGGCATTTACACGCTAAATGCCATAAATGCTCGGGTGTGTGGAGTACTGCATATCCAACAATGGCAGTGCAGTCAGCCACAATCCCAATCATATGGCATATAGCACGTAAATGCACCTTTCTCCCATAATGCTCTGCAACGGAGCGCGCATGCGCAGTTAATTCTGAAAATGGTCTATTCACCTATTGCATAGATTTTTATTTTACTGTAAGAAGTAAATAGAACGCTAACATTTTGTTCAATATAGTTGTGTCTATTTATCTTCAGTTGATTACTTAGTTAGCAACATTCCAATGTTTTTTTCAATTTTTCAATTTGTGTGGCTCGTTGGTCTTGTGGTTAGCCTACCTGCATCCAATGCAGAAGGTTCAGGGTTCGATTCCAACTAAAGTCAGAAGTTTTTTAACTTCTGATTTGGACTTAGGTCCATCAGTTCTTGTCTTAGGAATTTCTGAACAGTGACTTTTGAGCCGTTCTAGCAACGCGACACGTAACAAATTTAAAGTTGTTCTGAATGGGCCTTGTTGATTCTGGCGTTGATCTGCGGGTATTCACACTGTCCACCACTGATTGCCTTATTTCCTATCAAAAAAATATCGATCTTTGGTTGGTTTATCACTCACTAGTCGATTGCGTCGGGCTTACTGAGTTGGCTTGGTCGCTTTGGTTTACTGTCCCCCACTAAAAATCAGTTATGTGAGTGGGTAGACTCTAAATACGGATTTATTTATTTATTTAATGTTCAACTTAGCTTTAATGTTTGATGAGATCAATCTAAGGTTACACATTAAAGCATGCTACATAATCAGCTTTGGATAATGTAGGCCTACTTATACATCATATTCATAGGAAGTACACAAATACTGTAGTATTAGGAATAACTTTGCTATTAATATGTTCTACTTGAGGGAAATAATGGACTTACAATATCAAGGAAGTTTCATTTCGACTCACTACCGCCAGTAGGTCTACTACAAAATTCTTTGTTCTGGTTTAGTGGAGACAATAATTATTCTACGGCTGGCAACACTGACTGGTGCTTCATTCTAGGTCCAGCCCTCACGGCCAGCGCCAGTCTTTTATTTGCCACCTACCTCTCTCTGCCTTTGTTAAATTTGGGAAAGTGACCGTATTAATTGGATGAGCGAAG
Source organism: Sweltsa coloradensis (assembly GCA_024449915.1). NCBI lineage: Eukaryota > Metazoa > Arthropoda > Insecta > Plecoptera > Chloroperlidae > Sweltsa > Sweltsa coloradensis. The sequence goes on from JAMZAV010010615.1 coordinate 13,396, forward strand.
CAAAGACTTCAAATTCACTGACTCAACAAAAAATTAGCTTGTCTGTTTTATTTTACGCATATGCGATCTTAAAGAAAATTGGAGGGGAGACCTTCGAAATCTATGAACTTAGATCTGTAAATTTTTTTGGGTACAATCAAAGAAATATTTCTAATGAATATTGTACTTTTACGACATTTAATGCAATATTTTCGTGATATTTAGCTCGAGACCGAGTGCACGGCTACTCCGATCTTGATGTAACTTCATGGGAACGTTTCAAAATCACTGAAATTATATATGTTATGATTTTAGAGACATTTGAAGAATTATTTCTCATAGAAATCGTACTTTTACGATTTTTCCGATTTTTTGGATGAGCGTAGCGAGCGAAGCGAAGATTCCATTTCACTACACTGGAGAAAAAAATCCGGAATATTTTTTTTTCTTTTTTTTTTGTATTTTGGTGTGTTTGTTAACACGATTCCGGCTAAACCGATACTCCGATTGCGATGAAATTTTATGGAGGCCCTCGAAATCTCTGAAATTAGAACTGCCACGTTTTTGAGCGCAATCGGGAAAATTTTTCTTATAAAAAACGCAATTTTACGATTTTTTTCGATTTAAAAAAAAATCTTTGACTAATAACACTTACAAGCTTTATCCGATTGTAATGATTTTTTAACAGAACCTTAATTTTATGAATTAAGATATTCGTGTGAAATTTGAGCGTAATCGAAAAATTATTTCTCATGAAAATCAAAATTTTACGGGTTTTTTTCTTTTTTAAAACAATTCTTTGACATATAACACCTACATGCTTTATCCTATTGTAATGATTTTTTTATAGAACCTTAATTTCATGAATTAATATACTCGTGTAAAATTTGAGCGCAATCGAATGATTATTTCTTATGAAAATTGAAATTTAACGATTTTTTTCTTTTTTAAAATTACGTAAAAATTACGATTTATTAAAAAAATTAAGTTAATTTTTAATTTAATTTAATTTAATTTAATTAAAAAAAAATCTTCGACGAATCTTCGACACAGAACAACAGAAAATCCGCGTAACACAATGCAGCTCAATGCACCAATTACGCTCATCCAACAACGCGGCGGGACTTAAGCGTTTTCCTAGTAATACAATATTTTCGTGATTTTTGGGTTGATTCTGACTAAACGGGTGGGGCAACAACGTTCATATTTAATGGTGATGTACTGCCTTTTGAATCAAAAAGTAGAAAAAGTTAGTCAGAATTCGTAGAAATAAAAATATTAATATAAGCCTTAACAGTTGTAATTAAAGTCGGTATATCAACTTGGAAAAACTTTTAATATGCTAAAGGTGTTGATGTTTTAGAACGTTGGTTAAAAGAGAAAAAATCCCAAAAAATTCTGCTGCGCTCGGCAGCGATTTTAGTGGTTTTCCGGCCGAACGTGGAATGACGTCATTGTACGCCCGGCTCGCTGGCCAACTTGAGCTTCGTATGCGCGCTCGGTCCCCCGCCCCGCATAAAGAGATAACATTGCAGTATAGTATCATCATTCAATAGTGCGGTGAAAGAATGTGCATCAGCTGAAGTAATAGTGGAATAATATCGATGGCGATGCTATATTATAATGGTGTTTGTTAGTATAAATATAAAATGGTGATCAAGTGCAGGTGAAATATAAAAATAATAATAGAAAATAAATTACACAAACAGCTATCATTTCATCGGTTTCCAAACTGTGATAAGTTATCATAAGCATACCAGCAACTATTGTCATACTTGTCTTTATTTTTCATAAAAAATATTTATTTTATATTTTTCCGTGCACATTTTGTCCTAATATTGTGAGCAAATGCATGTATATGCAATAACCATCATATTATGTAGAATCATTCAAAATCAATGATAATAAACAGTCATTCTTTAAAGAAGAGCGTTGTGCGCGAGTTTCACCCAACTTAAGCCCCAAACCATCTAGCAGACAATAACATTAGAAATAGAACCTTCCTAACACGACTGTACATGACACAAGCTCGCACTCACATTTATCTGAGCGGTCGTAAACACCCAGCGCGCAATCTGTGTTGTATACGTGATAAGTTATGCGATACTTGAGGATACTTCTTTCCACGCACTTACCAACGCACTCGTATTCAAACAAATACATATCATTTCTAATAAAGAAAACACAGATGACGATAGGGTGAGATGCCAACCCCCCCCCCCCCCCAAACACGCACAAACACACATATCACACATTCACAACATGAATATTATATTGCTGCATGAACGTACTGCTAAAACGTATATATCAATAAATGTTTCATATTTGGTACCTAGATCATAGTGTGATGTGAATTTGACATACAAAATAACATGTTTTACACAGGTGCCCTAGAATCTTACCACAAAGAAAGACTCAAGTATTTTCCAAAGCGAGTTCACTATCCATACGAAGGAATAGAAGCACGTGGTATACTCGCTATACTTGATCATAATCATCATAACTGATAATAATTCATCATCATCATCATATCATCTTCATCATAATTGGTGATCTACAAACGAAACGCACAGCTGCGAGAAATCGACTGATTGGGTCTTGAAAGCCGAGCACTTCGTAACGCGAGCCGGCCGCGGGCGGCGGACCGGCTACACGCTCGGGTCGACTCGATGAGTGGCCGCACAGTGACGTCATTTTTAGGCCACTAGTTTCGTGCAGTGATATTTTAAACTCTATTTACTTAGCAACCAGATGTCCGATCAAGCTGCATCTAAGATCTATTTCCGTGAAATTGAATGGTTCAAGATATGTTATGAAGTGCTACCAAGATGAGATAATTCCTTTAACAAGTCACTATAGAAACTTGACAACAATCACCTACAATGCGTACATAAAGCATGTCTTTGGGCCTTGAGATATTTTACATTCTATTGTTTATCTATATAATGGCCTACCATAGCAATTAGTAGGCCTTCTGCTTTATAAAAATTATCCTAATGTAACAAAAATAATTTTGTAATGGAACATGAAAAAGTAATTTAGATCCTACTTATACTAAAAACGTAGTAATCATTGGACAGAAATATTTTAAAAAAAGCTCATCCATCAACGCGACTGAAAAAAGCGTTTGCGAAGCGGCCTAGAAGTAGGCCTAAAGCTATTCCTACTACAGTATTTAATTAGACAAGTGAGCGCAGCGAACGTAGTCTACAATTCAACTCAAACGGCACTTCGGTCATTCTGTGTGATGTATTGTACTATACAAATCAGCCAAATCGCTGAATAGATTGCGCTGAAATTTAAAACAGACATCTGGTACGAGTTAACTATGAACTGCTAACAAAATCAGCTAAATCCATTGCAATTTAAATCTACAAGAAATAATCAAACAAAAAATAGGCTGCATATGTGTAGGATTTATTTTAACAACATTTGTTTTGTTTTTGAAAAAATATTTTATATTTGTTATTTGTCAGGCTGTAAAAATTGCATGCAGTGCCCAAGGTTTATTGAATCTTGCACTCCCAAGGTATCCTCAAATTCTGCTTGGAGATTGTGTTAACCTTGCTATCTTTACACGTATTTCGTAATGGCTATGTTTTCCATAGTATTGTCACAGATGATAGACTACAGTGTGTTATATGCATTTCAGAACATGTTTTAAATACAATCCAGAAACCACAAAATCTTTCCCGGCCAGGAGATTGAACCCTGGTCTCCCACATTCCGGGTATAAGGGCGCCTTGCGGCCTTATCCAACTAGACTAGGAAAACGCCAAAGTCGTTGAAGGACAAGTGAGCGAGTCATGTGTTGAATACGCAGGAACATCTGCATACAAGTTAATTGATCCCCTATTAGGCTATTAGTAGAGGTAGTGAAAAATGGTGATAACGAAATTTGCGATTTTTTTAAATATCCAAATTATTGCCTAAAATGTAAAATTGTAGACGAATTAAATCATTTAGAGAAGGGAAAAAACACATTAAGAAAACGCGAATTTCGCGAAATCTGGTGTATATCGCGAAATAACGAACAAAATTGTATAAAACTGGTCAAAACGCGAATTAACTCGCGAAATTAAACATTTTAGTGCTCAAAATGTTGGGGGATGGTGGAGGTGCCGGTCCAGAATTTTTGTGAATTTTGGTGGAGGTGCCGGTCCAGACCGAACATTACGCGCGCAGCGGGCGGTACATCGTTTCGTGACATCACAAGCTCCACGGAAACAGACCGCCAAAATAACTACGCGTATCACGGACTCCGCGGCAATAGTCCACCAAAATAATGGTGCGCACAAATATTTATTTTTGCTTGGGAATCGATTCTGAATAGATTTGTGGGTCACAATGATCGATTCTAACGAATTGGAATTTATGTCATCCCTACTTAAAAGGCTTAAAGTTTTTTTTTTTTATTTTCATTTAAAAAAATATATAGGCCTATATATATTTTATAGTCTATATTTTTTTATATTTGTATATGTTTTTGACCATTTAAATGAAATCGCGAAAAACGCGTTATTTGGGTTTTATAAAACGAAATTTGGATTTTTATATCACCATTTCTCATTACCTCTACCTATTAGGTATAAATAAATTATAGAGTTTTGAGATTATTTGTTATAAGGGTGTGTCAACTGTAAGGCCATAATGTGCCAATCTAGCCTATGATAGGCGGTCTATACCTTGTGTCTATCCTAGAAACACTCTGTCTATCATCCAAGTGAAAGGGAACCGTTGGTTTTGTGCACAATACAAATGTAAATAATCCCCATTACCTGTCCATCTTGACCCGTATTGACAGTTTCAAACCACATGGACCTCTTTGTAATCTGGTACCAGCCTGTATATGAGAACGTCCCCTTTTATGTAACTGTGTGTCCACTAATTTGCTCGTACATGAAGATTTAGAAACGGTTGCGTTTTACATTAGTTTCAACGAAGAAGGCGGGAGGCCTCAATACAACCTGCGTCTTTTCAGTTTGACGATTGACAGAGTGTTATTTGGGTCGACCCAAGGTATAGATCTAGTCTTAGGTATAGGGGGAGAAAAGGGAATGATACCGGGTACTCAACAAATGGCTTACTCACTCATCTAACACTAACAACAACTTTGGCGTTTTCCTAGTTATAGACTACTGTAGGCCTATAGACTTTTCGGTTTAGGGCATACAAGTCAATATGCTTGAAATAAGATCATTTTACATATTATCCTATTTCAGATAACCATGTACCCAACTATTGTACTTACTATTGAGAACTAAGAGACATTCTTGCTTAGGCCTAAATATTATTGGAAATGGAATATGTTGGTCTAAGATAGGGAAATAACATTACTTGGCACCTACCTTAATCCTTTCTCGGAACTTTTCTTCAATAGCATCCTTATCATCCTTTTCTAAACCTAATTCTTTCTTTATCACTTTGAGCTGCTCGTGGAGAATGTATTTTCTGTGCTGCAACTTGACCTTTTCTTCTACTTCTCGACCGATCTTTTGCTGCAGCTTTGTGAGTTCAAATTCTTTTTTCAACAGCGACAGTGAAAGCATGAGACGTTTCGGGATCTAAACAAAATGTATCAAATTATTATATACATCATATTTTGTTGTGGAACAATTGATCAATTCTTCATTGAAAGAGGAGTCAATCGTGACATAGGCTACATTAATAGTAAAGGCAATAGCTATAGTTGGGCACCATTGATCCACTTGGACAGCACAAGTGAAATGTATACTGAACACCTGTATGAACTTACATCTAAGGGTAACGTTCATTTTATACTGCAATATTAAGAATATATTTTTATATAGTAAACGTAAGGACATTTTTTATGATGGTCTAGGTTTACTGATACAAAGAGAAATTAAAAATAAATAAACGTAGGAAAAAATAAAATACACTTTCACGGATCTTTTTTAGGCCTACAATGTTTCGTTCAGTGCAAAATTAATGTACAGTACTTAAGAAAAAGACTTCACCATTTAAGTGGTGGAGTGTCTCCGAGCCCACGTTTGACATCACGTCCTATAGATTTCTTTGCAGCTCTACAATGGGGATGACAGTTATAGCTGTTATGCTTTATATTGGGATACACAGCTATTTCTCATAAAAAAATGTGCCATCTAGGAACAAAATAGTGAACTTCTTAAGTGTTTAAGTAAGCAGTGTAGTGTAGCTATCAGAGTTGGGTAAGTTCCTTAAAAAATGGAACTAGTTCTAGTTACAAGTTCCTCATAAGAAAAAGGAACTCTTTCCAGTTCCAAGTTCCTCTAAAATAAAAGAAACTAGGGCATTCCTAAGTTCCTTTCCAAATGGAACTAAGTTCCTAAAAAGTTCCCTTTTTTCAATAACCATTTTTCTTTAGATCTTCTCGAGACGGTCAATAATAATTATGATTAGTAGGTATCCGAATTTCTACTTAAAACCAAGTATTTGCAAAGAATTCACATAAACTAATTGGAGGAATTAAATATATATAGGGCCTATGGATGAGTATGTAGGCTTTCACTACCTGTGAATCAATTTTGAATAATCCTTGGGTTGATGATGCACTGCTCCACGTTTCGCAACCAACATCGGTGATAAACACGACACAACGCAACAACCCAAAAGATCATTCAAAATTCAAAGGTGATTGTATTGAAAAGAATGAAGTTTAGCTGTCAATGCAACTAATAATGGTGAGAAACCCACGGTGGATGGGGGTTGACCACTGAGTGTAGGAATGGGGATGGGTGTAGGCCTATGACAAGAATTTAGAACAATAGAGGCAAATTTTAGATTTCCTGGAAACTGAGTATTTTACAATCCCTTCTTGACTCTTTCATTATTTAAATTTGTACAGTCAAGTTTTATAAAAGGAAAGTATGAAAATAAGTTACAGATCCTGGAAAATTGGAACTTTTTCCTTCCTTAGTTCCTGTCTGGAAAGGAACTAGGTCCTTTCTTAGTTCCTTAAAAAGGAACTAGGTGTAGTTCCTAGGAACTGAAACTGTTTAGTTCCGTTTCTACCCAACACTGGTTATACGATATGTTGTGTTTAAGTTCTCTCACATCAGCTGTTTGCTAGTGTTGCACCGATATGGATAATTCTGTGGTAATTTAATATGATAGTAAAAACGTGATACATTCTCTGCTTTATTACGGAGAAATTCAGAAAATGAGTGTACTCTGGACTCTGGTGGTAATATTGCAATGACAACTACAGATTCTGTGAATGATACAAGTTGATGCAGTGTGCGTCGCCGTGCAAAATTAATGCTCTACCACACACTTGGTTCTCAGTAAATACCAAGTTAACTGGTTAATACACTTTGACTTTAGGATGAGCATAGCGAACGTAGAAAAGACAGTTTACTAATCTGTAGGGTTGTGCAAACCCGCTATTTTTACTTTGAATTCGAATTTTCATAGTTATGATAATCAAACTTTGAACTTCACATAATTAGGGATGTCAAACTGATAATCGCGCCAAAATGAGGAATAACATCGTGATTTATCGCGATATCGTGTCCAAAAAAATTTATGCGCCGATACGGTTGACCATTATATCATTATATATCACAATAAGCCCTATATCGCCATAAAACTCACTTTTCTCATATTTGCGTCAATTTGAATTGCGCGCCATCTCAATGCTGGTCGGCGGCCTAGGACTTGATGCCCCTCCCACGAGTGAGTGTGCGAAAGGGAGTGGTAAAGCAAGAGAGCGAGAGAGAGAGAGAGAGAGAGTAAGTTTTTAGTGGTGTTCCTCGATCAGCACAGCGGGAGGGAGGGAGGGGGGCGGGGAGTGGTACTGTGAAATACATCGCGAGTGGAAAACCCCGTCTTGAGACGCTAGGAATACCTTGAAATCCACGATTCAGGAGCAATTTCTTTAGCAGCATCGATTAGTCACAAACGTTTATACACTACTGAATTTGCTATTAAAAATCCGTATTCCTGATAATTATCGCGATATCTCTAGCAATATTGGTATTGTACGATTATGGTGATACAGCCACCTATATCGCGATAATATTAATATTGATAATCATCGATATACTATTATTGTTGACATCCCTAGTTATAATAGGTAAAAGATTATAAGTCTGGACCGGCACCTCCTCCAAGAAAGTATGTAACTTCTGGACCGGCCCCTCCACCATCCAATTTTTTGTTTTAAATTTGTGGGGCCTCCGCCTACCTGTATACTGAGAACCATTTTATGTCAAATAATACGTGCCATCCAAATTACAAAAAAAACTTTTTTTCCGAACATCAAACTTTTTCTCAATCAAACTCAAACTTGTTTTGACTTTAGTTCAAATTTTGAACGTTTGCACTTCCCTACTAATCTGTGAAAATATCTTGTGTTTTTTTTATGTATGCAGGGAGAAATAGGCACCAGCATACTCAACGCGACTATTTATTATATAGCAATCACACAAGAAAATTCTTTAAACGTTTTTGAACAGTCATAGGCATCTAAAAACGTGTGGTGGTCCATCCCCTACTTACATCCATTTCCTCTAGGACTTGCTGAAGTTCTGTTGACTCTGCGCCAGTGAGAGCCGCCCCCAAGTCTGACAGGTAGACAGGATTGTCGACGACTCGCTGTCCTTGTTGAAGCATTTGCTGTAGCGAGTCTCGGTAAAGTGTGTTCATGTTCACTAGGTCTCGTATCGTCTTGATCACTTCTTGAGTTAAGGCCTGAGTTAAATAAAAACAACATAATTATCAAGTTATATGCAAGCATAGGCCTACTAATCCTAAAAACATAATATGATTCTTCTAGTGAAGATATGGCAACACGCAAACCCTAAAATAAGTTGTTTTGTCTCCTAATCTGCTATTAGCCTAGGGCCTAGTGACCACTACTGAAAATGTTCAGTTTTACAATACCTATTTAAATAAACATCATGTTCCAGCAGGCATGTATAAGAGAATTAAATATTTAATCTTATTTAAGTATCTTTAATTGGAGCTTTAATACAACAGTAAACTTAACAAAACACACTTGCCCCAGACCTTCAACTGTGAACTTGAAAACTCATGACTGTATATTTAAGCAAGTTGTTTAGCAAAGCTAATCATGGATTAGTTGCAAGCTAGGTACATGTGTGTCCATGTTAAATACGATATAGCTTGAGTATAGAAAAACTGTATTTATTGGACTATGGGAGATAGAGAAGAGGCGACAGAGATGAGAGACAAGACGGGCCAGAATTAGAAACATGAACATTAGAGAAATACTCGGTGTAGAGAATAAAACGGTGTGTGAGATGGTTAGAACTTTGAACATATGAAACTGATGAGGGTAGCGAGGAATAGGATGCTAATGTATGAAAGAATCAAAGAAGGATTGTAAGAAGAATAAGATGGAAGAGGCCAAGGAAGAGATGGAAGGAGACTTAGAGGCATGAGGAGAGAGGGGACAGTTGGGAAGATATGGGAGAGATACAATTGTGGGAGGATAGTAAGAACTAAGAAGTGTTAAAATTTGGTAACAAATCCAAGTTGCTCTGCCAGAAGTGGGGAATGGCAATGGATGATGATTGATGATATTGATAAGTATTGCACAGTTGACAATAGTAGGCTATTTATTACCTACCTTAACTTCTTCTGTCTGCCGATACTTTTCGTGTTCTACATTTTCTACTTTGATCATTAGTACTGGCTTTTGTTCTTGAGCTGGTTCTTCGTCTACCGTCTCCTGCGACTTGGAATCACCCTCAGTCTTGACCTCCGTCTTGACCTCAGGTTGGACGTCTGATTTGGCCTCTTCTTTTACAGTGGCACTGGCTTCCTTTGCTGGCTCAGAAGTTATATCCTTCTTTTTCTTGTTCTTACGTCTTGCTGGGTGCCTCTTGTTACCGTCTGAAGAAGCTTCTGCAGCTAAATTAAATTAAGGATTTAATATGGGAAATGTGGGAGTTGTGTCTGATGCATAAAAGGTAAAATACAAATACCCAATTGTTTTTATTTTCCGTTTACTCATGCCCCTATAGAGTCACTCCTGAAACCCTATCACCCTAAAGAAGTTCATCCACCTCCTTTTTCCCCTAACCGATGTATATAATTACACTTAGGCCTACCTGTCCACCATCCTTTTTCCTTCCAATGACTCCCAACCCAACTCCCCCAACAAAACAGTAAGACCATCCTAAATCCTCTCACCACCCCACCCTTTCCTGCCAGACTTTCCGGACCCTTCTTGCTGCCCTACGTTCAAGGATGACATCGGGTACCCGGCAACCGGTTCAAAAACCGGTTCTATAGCAACCCGGTACCGGCTTTTCAAATCGCATTTTCCAATATCTGCCTGTACAACGGTGAACTTTAGACAAATTTTCCCGCACAAAATGTAGTTTCTACGCACCATTATTCCTTTGTTCTATTCCAGCGGAGCCCGATATGACACAGCAGGCTATCTATCCTTCCTCGCCAGCTGCTTAGTAACCACTCGACCGACTTTGAAGCATGAGGCTGCTAGCTAGATTCCCAGTCTCCAATACATCCGTACATGCGCTAGCGTACCAAATTGAAACGTCAATCTGACCGTTTCAAGATGGCAATTTGGCATTTCAATTTATGCTTTAACTTATGTTTTAGATGCAATAAAGTATTTTTTCTGGATTGTTTTGATATGGTTATAGCTTGTGCAGCATGGGAATGCACAAACAGAATCAATAAGAAGTTAGGGAAGTAAGGGAATTTAACTAGGGAAACGCCAAAGTCGTTGTTAAACGAGTGAGTGAGCCAAGTGTTGAGTACCCGGGAACATCCCCTTTCCTCCCCTATACCTAAGGCTGGATCTAGCCCAGTATGAGGAATGATACCGAGTACTCAACACATGGCTCACTCACTCGTTTAACAACGACTTAGGCGTTTCCCTATAGTTATTTAAATTGAACATTAAAATGCGAATCGTGTTCAAAACGTATTAGCGTGAAACATTAACAAATTTCCAAGATAAAACAAAATCACCTAATTTTTATTTCCCATAGGGAACCACAAGTCTAACGCGGGAAGCGAGTTCAGTGCATTGGAAGAGAATGTCCCCATAAGAATAGCATTGGGCTATTTTTAAAACGCTTGTATCTTTTGAACGAGAAGTATTTAAAAAATATCATTCGCAGTACGTTAATCAACATTCTTTTCTTAACACATTTGATGCATTTAATTTATAAAAGTCGCAACAGAATTTGAATAAACGTTGTTGAAACACATGTATGTTTCGCGTTTTGGAGCGATTCAATGGAAAGGACGCACGGTAGAAAAGAGAGAGAGAACCAACGCATGCGCACGGCCGACTAGCGAGGAGCAACTTTGCACGTACAGTATCCAAGTGCACGGCGAGCTCTGCTGTCCGACATGTTTGTTTCTTTGATTCAACAGCCAATCACGGAGGATCGGCGCGCGACGCAGATGAAAAATGCAAACATCATCTTGTTAAACTCGAATTCATTTAAATTCTAAACATGGCATTAATATTCTACTAGGCTATATGTGATAGTTGAAGAAAAGAATGGTTCATGGCAACGTATTTGTGAATGATATTTCTTAAATACTTCTCGTTCAAAAGATACAAGAGTTTTAAAATTAGCCCAATGCTATTCTTATGGGGGCATTCTCTTCCAATGACCGAACTCGCTTCCCGCGTTAGACTTGTGGTTCCCTATTTAACACCCCTCAAAAATAATATGTGGGTGTAAAAATAATAAAAAGTTCGAACTAACGGGTATCGAACCCTAACCCTCCCTGCGGTAGGCTAAATGCTTACCACTAGGCCATGTCAGCCACGCGGATCTTGTCCCGCTAGCTGCTACTAAACAAATGCTATCGATATTTAAAAAATCACATTTTTATTTATTGTAGGATTAAATCGCAATGAATCTAGCTGATTTTGTTAACAGTTCTCAGTAAACTCGTACCGGATGTCTGTTTAAAATTTCAGCGAAATCTATTCAGCGGTTCGGCTGATTTTCGACGTACAGACAGACAGACACACAGAATCACAGAATGAGAGCCGTTTGAGTTGAATGGAGACACTCAGTCGCTCCGCTCCCTCGTTCAATAACCATTTTGTGTTAATGGCTAATATGCTCACCTGTCAACCTGACAGCCATATTGAAAATATTTGTGCTACAAATTGCTCCCATCTACTTTAACATGCAAACTGACCTTTTCAAGATGGCTTCTAATTGTCACCGAAGTGGATCAATGACTTGGGATCTAGCCTACCGATACTAGCCTATAGATGTTAAATATCATTGGTCGTAGGTAACAAGCACGGGTGCTGAAGCCAGCTCACTCCCGGCCTTACAGACGCTTCCAAAAAACACTCATTGTAGGCTACACAAAAGAAAAATGGACCTTTCCTTAAAAACCAGCTTCTGACGTGGAAGAACTGGTTTGAATTTTTTGGACTAGACCTACTGTACCCGTGTTCCACCATCTTTTACTCCACATCCTTTAGTATTCTATGTGTACCGGTAGGAACCTCCCTCCATCTCCAAACTCTCCACACCCTTCTTGCTGCCCCAAGCTCCGTCTTTTACTCTGCAATCACACCTATTCTATACCAATCCAATAATGCTGCCACCCATACCCCAAACCAGGTCTAGTCCGTGCTTGATCCAGAAGGGGAGGAATACATTTTTTAGCCTGGTAGTTACATGGGTGCCTTAATCCGGCCCTGTACCCAAGCCTATATACTTTGAGAGTACGTAACTTTTTCTTGAACTCGATTTGACAAGTATAGGCCTAAACTAGGTAGGCCTAGTTTAGGCCTAGTTTAGAACTACAACTAACCTTTCAATGCTGGTATAAGTGGATTAGGATCACCATCATCAAAATGTTCTTCTAATAGTCGAATTCGTCGATGTGCTAACACAACAAGGCGCATTTTATCTCCCAAGTCCTGCACCTCATGAATCTGTGCAAAGGTGCCAATTGAGTATACCTCCGATGTATTCTGGACCACATCAGACTCACTCCTAGGGGGAAATACAATGGTTATTATGTATATTTTTTTTATTGGAGACCTTACTGAAGAGGCTAGCAAACACCCAAGGTATGTTTGCTGGCCATACTCTACCTACTCAGAGTTACTTCGATCAAGAAATAGCCGTTCGTCTCACAATATCTTTTACTCTAATTCAGTCTCTTTGAAATCAAGTAAAATCATCTAGAGCACAAAGATCATGATTACCGGTATTCTACTCTTTAGGAGGAGTTAAGAGTAGGCCGAAGTTCAATCTAATACCGGTAATGAATAACACGAGTTATTAAAATAAAAACGGCAACCGAGGGCCCCTTTTGCCGGAAGAATTGAAAATAATATGTCAAAGTAAATGTCTACGTAATTTAACTGTTAGGGTTGTTATTTCTGGTTAGAGTAGATCATGACTCCAAAGAGCATTTTTCTGAAAATGCAAAAAAGTAGGACCTACCCCATACCTATCCTCTTAACTTACTCGAGGTATTTTGAGCCTACTCTAATGAGATCTGAGATAAGAATCGAGTCAAGTCACTGAAGTCAGTACCCTAATGGCCAGCAAACAGACCTCTTGCAAACCTAGCGCACTAGGCCTAAGACCCGCAAGTCAGATCCGGCCGGTGGGGCCGTGTGAAAGACATCATCATCATTATCAATCGCCGCCAGAAAATTTCCGACTAGGCCTATTTTTACCGGAAAAATTCCATCTTCTTAAATATTAATATAATATAATAGGCCTAATCTTGTTTTTTAAATATGGCCTACTTTCAATAACAACTAAGACATGTGTTCTACAATAATATTTACGTGTGGGTTAACTGGTTGTGCTGAAAAAATCTCAATTTCCAAGCGTCAACTGTGTCACTAAATGTCAGTGCTTGATAGTAGGCTAGTCTTTACAAAAGTTAATCTATAAGGCCTTAGCTGCCACCAAATGCATGAATGATGATGATGAATGATGATGATGATTGCATTCTTTTCAGTGGCGTAACTACGTTTCATGGGCCCGCCCGCAAAATTTCTATGGGGTAACCCCCAACAGATACATACATGCATAGGCTGAGTGTGGAATTTAGGCTTTTCATCCCAGGCGGGATATATAATATCTCGGGGTATTATATAGCGACCAAGCACGGAGATTTGGGGGGGGGCTGTCCCCCCCCCTCCAACAATAGCGCCGCAGGTGAAAATTTTGAAAATCAGGTTTTTAGAGTGCGTTTGGTGCGTTTTAGAAAAAGTTGTGGGCTGAATGCAATACCAAAATAATGTAGGCCTAGTTTTTGTGAGTTGTTGTGTTGTGGACACTAAAAGTTCCTAAATATCCTCTAGATTTCATCTTCAAACCTCTAGATTTACAAAACGGTCATTTTAGCAACGATAACAAATACTATATTTTCCAAACAGGGTGAAATACTGTTTTTTTACTGAGTTTTCTTTAACGGGCCCCCTAAACGGCCTGGGCCCGCCCGCAGTTGCGGGCCCTGCGGGCGCCTAGTTACGCCACTGATTCTTTTTCTGAATCATATGTAGGACATTAGAATTTTTCGCAGAAAATTTCCTGGAAATTTTCCAAATTGAAACTGGTACTCTTGTCATTGGCGGGTTCCAACTTTTATACACTCACGGAAAGGATTTCGGATGCGCTCTTTTCGAAAATATCCTTGAACTAGCGCGGCGCACTGTAGCCAGCGGAAAGTTCGACTAACCTAACGAAAGTAGTTTTGTAACGGAAAGGATTTCGGGTGCGTATGTTTTCATTGAAAAAAAAAAAGTTGGGACCCGCCAACTACAAGAGTGCCTTGAAGCTTTCCGGAAAACCCACATCAATAGGCCTGGGCTAGACATTATGGTAGGCCCTTACTTCTTCGGTTGGTATGCCCCAGCCTTTTTAGTTTTTAATCAGGGGAAAAGTAGGCTGGGGAAGGGCGAGGGGCGCAAAGTGCTATGTTATATGGAACTCTTTTGGTTGGTATGGACAGTTTTTGATCAGTAGGTACCTAGGTACTTTAGATTTAAAATAGCGACGTTAAAGGTTTTGTAGGTACTTTAGATTTAAAATAGCGACATTAAAGGTTTTGTAGGTAGGCCTACTTCAGATTTAAAATAGCGACATTAAAGGTTTTGTAAGTACACATAAAAAAAACTGTTCATACCAACCGAAAGAGTACCTGTTATATATTATTATTAAAACAAACGCGCTTCGCGCCCCCCTCACCCTAACCTACTTTTCCCCTAACATTGCAGTGTTAGAAAGGTTGGGGCATACCAACCGAAGAAGTACCGACATAATTAGCCTATTGTACCCTTTTATATAGTAGGCGCTACTTTTACAGTAGTCTTATACATACCCTTCATCTTTTTTTAGAAAAACTCCTAAGTATGGTTGGCTTAGTTTGATTTTTCTTCGTATTATCTCAATAAGCCTGGGATTTCCAATTTCAATCAGTTTGATGAATCGTGGAAAAACGGGGTTCCTGGTGATTGATATAAGGGGCAAGAATGGGTAATTTTCAGGAACCTGTACTGTTGCCGGGAGGGAATGGATAATGGGGTAGGTTGGCGTGCTTGGTACTTCTTCGGGTTCATCTTTTTTAGCCGCAGCGGGTGGTTTAGAGTTTTTTCTTCGTCATCACTTCCCGAACCTGAACTCTTGCTC
>JAMZAV010010616.1:0-21988 GCA_024449915.1 Sweltsa coloradensis
AAAACCCGGGAAATTTTTTTGGGGGAGGGGAAGGGGAAAGGGGAGCCCCCCCAACCCAACTTGCTTCGTGTTATCTAATCATTAGCATCGTATAATGACTTGGGGTTTTTTTTATTTTCCCGCTTTTTTTTTTTTTGAACCCCCTTTCTCGTGGACCACTTTTTTTACTTTCTGGGGGTCCAACGACACCACGGTCACACTTGTACCAACAAGATCAGTAAAAGAGTTAGTGAGGTGCCCCCCCGTTATAACTATGCAAGAAAGTATCGGGGGTTTTCGTTTTTTTGCTTCGGGGTAAACATTTTTAAACTTTTGAATTTGGACTTGGGGCATGTAATTTTTATGTTAACAGTGACACGGGAAAAACGTTTAGAACATATTTTGGGCAGATGGCTAATAGATATTTGTTCGGCCAAATGAGGTTTTAACCCGATTTATAAGGAAACTTTGATTGGTTTTCAAGAAAGGGCATAAACGGGCAGCCAAAAAATTTTGGATGAGAAAAAGCGAAGCTTAAAATTTTAAAACCGACCCCCAAAAAATTTAGCTCCGTTTTTTGTTTTTGGGGTTTGTTTTTTTTTTTTTTTTTTTTGTTTTGTTTTTTTTTTTTTCCGTCTGTTTGTTCGCTCTCTCCCGGGGGAAAAACGGCATATGGTCTTGATAAAAAAATTTGACACGCCCCTTCGTTTTTCCTGAACTTAGACTTCCCCCACGTTTTTGGGTTAAAATCGAAAAAAAAAATTTTTTCTCATAAAATATCGTATTTTTTACGTTTTTTTTTTTTTTTCATTTTTAGTGCGATATTTTTCGTGCCATTTGACCCAAATTCTGACCAAACGGGGGGGGGGGGCAACAACGTTCATATTTCCATGGACCCCTTAAGGTAATGGTGATTAATGCTTTTTTGAAAGAAAAAGCTGAAAAAGTTAGCCAAATCGAGAGAAATAAAACTTTTAAATAAAAGTTTTTTTTTACTTTTTTTGTTTTCGATATTTTCCCTGCCATTTGGGGGCCCCAAATTTTGACCAAACGGGTGGGGCACAACGTTTTATATTTTCCATGGACATTTAAGGTTAGGTTTTGTATTACCTTTTTGAAAGAAAAAGTGGAAAAAATTTGCCAGAAAAACCATAGAAAAAAAAAGCTTTTAATAAAAGTTTTTTTTTTTTTCGGTAAAAAAATACAAAAATTTACAAGAAACAAAAAAAAAAAACTTGACAACATTCACCTACAATGGTAGGCAGCAAAAAAAAAAAGGGACTTGCAAAGTAAAGAAAATCCCACGCAAACTAAAAACCTTTAAAAAGCTCACCATCAAAGCGGGCGGCGGGACTTTAGCGTTTTTTTTTTTTTTTTTTCCCAGTCTTAGGAAATTTTTAAATTAATTTTGCTTATCAGCCAAAAACAATTTTAACGAACATTGAAAAATTTGGTTTCTTTTTTACAAAACAACATAACCCTCATATATAAAAAAAAAAAATCAAAAATCAAAAAAGTTTTTTTTTTAACTGTCCCCCCCTACCCGGCCGTTGTCCCTTTTTTACTTCCCCTAAGCGGGCCCCGGCGAAAAAAAGGTCCGACAGGAAAACCCCCAAAAAACCGAGAAGGTGAAATGGATAGATGGCCTGGTGTCCGACCACTGCACAAACCTACCCCGGGGAAAACTGGTCCCCAAGCTGAGGACAGACAAATTTTCTTAAATTACGAAAACCTTTGTCCCCAGTTTTAGATTTTATTGCCATTGACGCCTGTTTTTTTACCCCCCTTCCCCACACATTTTTTTCTGAACTCTAAAAACCCCAAATTAAAAACCCCTTCCACGATTTTTTTTTTTTTTTTTTTTCCCAACCCAAGAGGTATAAAAAATGTTTTTTTTTGGTTTTTTCCCCTCTAAGAAAATAATCCCCTCCCAGGGTTAATTGTACTGGAAATATCTTTTTGACCTTCGAACCCGTTAAATCCTAGGCTCCTCTCAATACCCCCTTTTTTAAATGTAACAATGAAAAATTCCGGCCACTGAAAGCTTTCTTTTGTATTTTTTTGCCTCGAGCCCAATAAAGACATTTTTTACAATGGCCCTCCGTGGTTGTTTGTGGAGGTACAAGTTTCCCTTAAAAAAAGAAACATTAGCAGTTTCTGTTTTTTGGAAAGTGGATTACGGTTTTATATTTTTGTGCCTAATTTCCCCAGAAATTTATTTGTGATTTTAGAAATATCCGTTTATATAAATAAAAAACCCATTAGTGTTTTTTTACTTTGTTAAGTACCATTTTTTAGACTATTTTTTTTATTAAAATATTTTAACTAACCACCCGCAATATCAAAAAGTTTTTTTTAACAAAAATTACTTTTTTCAATTGGGGTTTTTAAAACATTTAGAAAAAGAATTTTTTTTTTGATTCATTGTGGTTTGTTTTTTTGACTTACCAAAGACGTTTGTATATAGAAGTTTGGTTTGTGTTTTGTAACATTACTTTGAAAGGGAAGGAAAGGCCTAAAAAACGTATTGGTTTTTTTGTTGTTTCGCGTTTGGGCCAGTACCCGCCCCGTGCACAAGGCCGCACACGGTCCAATGGTTTTTTTGGCCCTTACAAAGGTGGTTATATTAGAATTAATAATTAAAAACTTGGCTGTCCCGGGATACGCCCTGTGTGTCGATTGTCCCCATTTTAAAAATGCTGACGTTTTCGAAACTGGATTGCCCACGGCTTTCATCCTTCGAGATGATGGAAAGGAGGAAATCACTGGGACCCCGAAACCTACCCTCGATCCAGCTCGAACCCCGGTGGGAAAATTAGACAAAGTTTACAATTTTGTTGGTGGCAAAGCCTCCTTTTTATATAAAAAAACCAATGACCGCAAAGTGCGGCGTTTAAAATCCACCATTGATATTTCGGCTTAGTATTTTTTTTTGTTTTCCTGCACGTGCTAAACCTTTAAAATCGATTCTAAATGTTGGCCCTCCAAAGTTTTCTTACTCCTCAAGTTTTTATAGAAATTTGTTTTGGGTTGTATTTACCTTTGAAAAGGGAGAAGGCTGACGGTTTTCTGGTTTTTTGAAGAAACTCAAGAAGATAGTCGCGTTGGGCCAGTACCCCGCCCCCGGGCAGACAACACCAAAACCCACACTCAAAACACAAACAAACCCCGCACCCGGCACCCGAAAAAATAAAATACAGCGATATTCACACACACAAAACACCCACACGCCATGACCCACAACCTCTCTCTCTCGCCTCAATAAATAAGATCAAAAATAAATATAAACTTGGGAGATAGGAAGGAACGCAGAGGTAAGTATGGGGGGGGGGGGCCAACACAAGGGACAAACCCAAAAAAGAAGAAACAGGGGACCCTCCAACAAAGACAAGAGGGGGGGGAAGAAAAAAGGAAAAAAAAGAAAAAAAAAAGAGAAAAAAGAAAAAAAAAAGGAGAAGGGAAGAGAAACAGGAGGAGGGAGGGGGTGGGAGGCTGCAAAAGAGAAAGGGAGGGGGAGGGAGAGGAGGAGAAGGGGAAAGAAAAGGGGGGAGGAGTGGGGGAGAAAAACAGGGGGAGGGGAGAAAAAGAAAAGGTAGGGATTTAATGCCCCCGCACAGACCCCACCCAACCCACCCCCTGGAGATTCTTGAGGGCACATTCACAAACCATATTTAACGGTAAATTGGTTTTTTCCAGAACCAACTTGAGCAGGGGACGCCACACCGCCAGCCAAAAACACTTTTTCCTGCTCCCTGAAAACCCCCCGTCCCCTGGCAGATTACCTTGGGAAAGGGCAAAAAACATGCCAACCTTAATTACGTACATCTTGTTTTTCCATACAAACTTGAGCAGGGGGACACGCCCCACACCACCCATGCAACCAGGAGCTTTCTGCTTTTCCTGCCCCACCCGGTTCCTAGGTGGCTGTGTCGGTGATTCTGAGGGGCAAACATTTCAAACCGTATTACGTAATAGTACAGGGGTCAAGGTGACTGGGGTGTGTGGGGGTTGGTTAGGGGGGGCGGCGAGAAAGAAAGGAAAAAAAAAAAAAAACAAAAAACCAAAAAAAACAAACTTGACGAGGCAGTGGCTCATAGGAGGAATGACAACATAGGATCCACCGCATCTCTCATCACGGACTGGGGCGCCTCCCTCGCGGGCAAACACTTTCTGCCCTGCCCCCCCGGGGTCCCCCCCCACTGGGAGGAATTTCTGAAAAAAAGGGGAACAAACATTCAACCGAATTACGTAAATGATGTTTTTTCAGACAAAAACCCTTGAGCAGGGGGAAACGCAACAAACCCAGCCCCAAACTTCTCCCCCCCTGCTCCTGAACCCAAACCACGCAAACGCCAAAACGGTATGTGCTGTGGGAAGCCGTGGGGTAGGGAATAGAATCGCACATGTGGCCGTAACAGAGCTATGTTTGACGAAAAAAAAAAGACACAAGTGTGTGGTGAGCGAGGCGCATTGTCAACCTTGCGTTTACGTAAAATATGTTTTCAGCGTGGTGTACAGAGGGACAACAATAATGGTGCGTGACGACTCAGCAAGTCGGCAAACGCAACACCCACCAACAAACTTCTGCTTCCTGAACCGGGAAAAGCCCGGTCTGGAAGGGGGAATTCCGCTGGGAAGGGGGCCCAAACCCATGCAACCCGTAATTACGTAAAATATGGTTGATCCGAGTCAGGCAACCACCACTTGAGCCAGAGGGGACACGCCCACACCCAGCACCATTCCTGCTTCCCCTTGCCGACAAGCCGCAGGGTCCCTGCGAGAACTTCTGAGGGCACACATTCCCAACCGTGTATTCCGATCAAATAATGTTAATAAACAGACAGGTGCCTTTGAAATACAAAAAGGACAAGGGACGCACAACCCAGGTCACACCTTCCTGGCTCCCCTGGGCCCACCCCGGGGGGAGTCACCCCTGGGAGAATTCCCCCCCTGGGAAGGGGCAAAAAACATCCCACCTGTCATTACCGTAAATATGTGTCCAGACAACTTGGAAGGCGGGGAAACGGCCGCCACAACCCCCAGCCAACACTTGTCCCTGCTCCCTGACCACCGGGTCCTGGGAGATTCTGAGGGCAAAACATCCAACGTAAAATTTCGTTAAATAATTTTTTTTCCGGCACAAACCTTTGAGCTCCACGGGGCAAAACCGCAACATGTGAAGCCCAGCAACACTATCTGCTCCGACCACCCACCGGTTCCCCACCCTGGAAGATTCTGAAGGTGCAAAACATTCAAAAAAAAAAAAAACCGTAATTAACAAAACGTAAAAATAATGTTTCAGTAGCACTTGGCATTTAAGTTAAAGAGACAACAGTTGAGCCAAAGGGGTAAACCGGTCACAACAGTATGGGCCCCAGCAACACTCTGGAGGCATTTTCTGGTAGAGGCAAACATTTCAACTCCGTAACATTTACCGTAAATACATGTTTCCCAGAACAACCTTTTTGAGGCCATGGGGGGAAACGCCAACACCCAGCAACACGTTCTGCTCTCCTGAACCACCCGTCCCCTGCAGATTCCCCTGAAGGGCCAAACTTCAAACCGTATGTAACGTAAATACTGTGTTCAAGACAACCCCTTGGAAGCCAGGGGCCGCAGCACACCCAGCAACACTTTCTGCCTCCTTCCCAACCCCCGGGTCCCACCCCCCCCCTGCAGATTCCCTGTAGGGCAAACACATTTTCAACCCGTAAAATTACGTAAAAAATATGTTATCAGGAAACAACTTGAGGCAAGGGAACGGCAAAAAACACCCCCAGCCAAACCCACATTTTTCTGCCTCCTGAAACCCGACCCCGTACTGGAGATGTCCCCTGAGGGCCAAAACATTCCAACCGTTTATTACGTTAAAAGTAAAAATGTTTTTTCAGACAACTTTGAGGCAGGGGAAACGCCAACAAACCCCAAGCAAACAACTTTCTGGCTTTTCCTGACCAACCCGGTTCCCCCCCCCCCCCCCCCTTGGGCCAAGATCTTGAGGGCCAAAAACATTCAACCATATTAAACGTTAAGTAATGGTTCAAGACCAACTTGAGGCAGGGGGAACGGCAAACACCCCAGCCAACACTCTCTTTGGCTCCCTGACCCCCGCCCCGGCCTGGGAGATTCTGAGGGGCAAACATTTTCCCAAAAAAACACGAAAAGAAATTAAACGTTAAATAATATAAATTTCAAGGGAAAAAAGAAAAAAAACAGGTTTACACAAAAAAAACAAAAAAACAAAAAAAAAAAACAAAAAAAAAAACAAAAAAAAAAAAAAAAAAAAAAAAAGACACCCTTGAAGCCGGGGACGCCCAACACCCCAGCCCCCCCCCCACCACTTTCTGCTTTCCTTGCCCCCCCACCCCCGTCCCTGGAGGATGTACCCCTGAGGGGCAAAAAACCATATCAAACCCCGTAAATTACGTAAAGGTTGTAAAAAATTATATTTAAAAAAATCAGACAAAACAATAAAAGATTGAGCAAGGGGACGCCACACGCCAGGCAACCCCTTCTGCTTCCTGGCCACCAAACCCCGGTTCCCCCCCCCCCCCCCTGGCGCATGTCCCCTGGGGGCCAAAACATTCAAACCGTAAATTAACGGTAAATAATTTTCAGAAACCAAAATTTGAGCAATGGAACCGCACAAACACCCAAGCAAACACTTCTGGCCTCCCCCTGAAAACCCACCCGTCCACCCCTGCAAGAATTCTGAGGGCAAACCATTTCAAACCAGTTATGTAAACGTAAATAAAAATGTTCTTCAGGACAACTTGGGAGCAAGGGGGAAACGCACCCAACCCCAGCAACACTTTTTTCTGCTTCCTGCCCGCCCCGGTCCTGGGAGAAATTCCTGAAGGGCCAAACATTTTCAACCGGGTATTTACGTAAATATTAGCAGACAACCTTGGAAAGCAGGGGGACGCACAACAACAGCCCATCACAACCACTTCTGGCCCTCCTGACCACCCGTCTGGCAGATTTTACCCCCTGAAGGGCCCAAAACATCAACCTAATTAACGTTAAAAAAATAATGTTTTCCAGACACACACTTGAGCAGGGGAACCGCACACGCCGCCAAACAAACTTTCCTGCTCCTGGACCGACCGGTCTGGAGAATTTCCTGAGGGGCAACATGTTCCACCCGGAGAATTAAACGGTAACAAATATGTTTTCAGACAACCTTGAAGCAGGGTTGACGGCCCAACAGCCCGCAACCTTCCTTCTGGCTCCCTGCCCCACCCCGTTCCCCCCCTGGGAGATTCCTTGAGGGCCCAAAAAACCATTCCAACCGTATTACGTAAAATATGTTTTTCAGAACAAACTTGGAGCAGGGGATCCGACACACCCCAGCAACAAACTTTCCTGCCTTCCCCTGCCCGCCCACCCGGTCCCCCTTGGAGAATTCCTGAAAAAGGGCAAAAAAACATCCCACCGTAATTACGAAATATTGTTTTTTTCAGACAACTTTGAGCCCAGGGGAAACCCGCACCAACCCAAGGCAAAACCAACTTCTGCCCTCCTGCGGCCCCCCCCCACCCGGTCTTGGAGAATTTTTCCTTGAAGGGGCCACAAAAACATTCCCCAACCAGTAATTTTACGTAAAATATGTTAAGACAGACCAAGACTTTAAGCAGGGACGCCAAAACCACCCAACAGCAAAACACTCTGCTCCTGCCCCCCCCCAAACCCGTTCACCTGGAAAGAGTTCCCCATTGAAAGGGCAAAACCGTTCAACAACCCCGTAAATTACGTAAATTATGTTGTTCAGACAAACTTGGGGGGGGGGGAAAAGCAAGGTGACCGCCAAAAAACACCCCCAGCAAACACTTCTGCCCCTTTCCTGCCCACAACCGTCCCTTGGAGATTTCTGAGGGCCCCAAAACATCAACCGAATTTAACGTAAATTATGTTTTTCAGACAACCCCTTTTTGAGCAGGGGGAACCGGGGCACACCCCTCACAACCACTTCCCTGCTTTCTGGACCACCACCGTCCCTGGAAAGATTCCTGAAGGGGCCCAAAACATTCCAACCCGCAATTTAACGTTAAATATGTTCATACATCAACTTGAGCCAGGCGGACGCCAACACCCCGCAAACATTCCTGCCTCCTGCCCCACCCCCGTCCCCCTGCAAAGATTCCTGCAAGGGCCAAACATTCCCCAAACCGGGTATTTACGAAATATGTACAGACAACTTGGAGCAGGTTTGGGAAAACCGCACAAAAAAAAAACCCAGGCAAAAACAACTTCCCTTGCTCCTGCCCCGCCGTCCCCTGCAAAGATTCCTGGGGGAGGGCATAAGAAACCACACAAATTTCAAAACCCGTATTTACGTAAAATCATGGGTTTCAAGACAACCTTTGAGCCAGGGGGACCGCACAACCCCGCCCCCAACACACTTTTTTCTTGCTCCCGCCCTAGGCCCCGTTCCTGGAGAATTCTTGAGGGCAAGACATTCCACCCCGTAAATTACGTAAATATGTTTACAAGACAACTATAATAATGAAGCAGGTTGGGAACGCAAAAACACCGCCAGCAACAACTTCTGGCTCCCTGACCACCGGTCCCCTGGAGAAATTCCCCCCCTGAGGGCAACCCATTCCCCAACCCGTATTACGTAAATTTATGGTTTTGTCCAGACAACCTTGGGGGAGCAGGGGAACCAGCCCACAAACCCCGCAACACTGTCTGCCTCCTGAACCAACCGGTACCCCTGGAGATTTCTGAAGGGCAAAACATTCCCAACGTAATTTTTACGTAAAAATATGTTTAGTTCCCAGAACAAACCTTAGCAGGGGAACCGCCCACACCCCAGCAAAACACTGTCCGTGTCTCTCCCTGCCTCCTGACGCAACCCGGGTCATGGGAGTAATTTCTGAAAGGGCAAAACCATTCAACCCGTACATTACGTAAAACTATTTGATTTCAGAACAACCTTTGAGCAGGGGGGACGCTGCACACCCAACAACAAACTTCTGCTCCTGGCCCACCGTTTCCCCCTGGAAATCCCCGTGAAAGGGGGCCCAAACATTCAACCCGGTCAACTTACGTAAAATGTTTTCCAAGAACCAACTGTTTGTTTGGAATGAAAAGCGTTAGCGAGCGGGGGTAAAATCGGAAAAACCCCTGTCCCCAATAGTTCCAACTGGGACCCCCCCCCCAAAAAAATTTAGCTTCCAAAAGGGGTTTGTTTTTTTTGTTTTTTTTTTTGTTTTTTTGGTTGTTTTTTATTTTTATTTTTGTTTTTTTCTTCCTTTTTTCCGTCTGTTTGTTTTCGCTCGATTTCCGGGAAACAGCCAAATATGACGATCTTGAATTGAAAAATTTTTGAGGGGAAAACACTCGTTTTCTCTGGAAACTTAGAGGTTTGTTGACATTGGGTTTTTTTGTTTTTAGGTAACAATTCGAAAAAGAAAATAATTTTTCCGTCATGAATATCGTACTTTTTAACGCATTTTGTTTTTTTTTTTTTTTTTTCCGATTGTTTTTTAGTGCGATAATTTTTTTTCGTCCCCACAACATTTTTGGGCCCCGATTTACCTTGAACCAAAACGGGTTTTGGGGGGGGTTGGTGGGGCCCGTAACACGTTTTTCCATATTTTTTCCCACATGGACCATTGTAAGGGTTTAATGGTATGAAATTGTAGTACCCTTTTTTTGTTGAAAAAGAAAAAGTTGAAAAAAAAGTCTAGTCCAAGAAATCCACAGAAAACAAAAGGGTTTTTTGAAAAAAGTGAGTTTTTTTTTTTTTGAGGTTTTTTATAATACCCCAAATTAAAACAAGTAAATAACCAATAGAAACCCTTGAAACAACAACACCTACAATGGCATTCCCAAAAAAGCCACTTTGGCAAAGGAAAAGTGGCGCAAAACAAACGCAAAAAAACGCAAACCAAAAAACTTACAAAAAAACCGCTTCTCCATACAACGGGCGAGGACGGGACTTTTAGCGGTTTTTTTTTCCCCTAGTTTAAAAATAAAGTGGTTTTCCTGGTGAAAAAAGGTTTTTGTGGAGTACCCTTTCGCGGGCCAAGTTTGGGGTTTTCTGGACATTTGAAAACGATCCCCCCAAGCGCGCGGCGGCCAATAACCACAAGGTAATGGGGTGTAATTTTCCCCCTCAATGTCCCCCCACATTAATCCGGGAAACATTTCCTTCAATAAGTTGTATTGCATTTATGAAATTGTATTTATTTGATTTTTTTTCTCCATAACCACAGGTAAAAGATGTGTGTGGGTTATTTTCCCACACTCAAATAACGTGGTTGCAACATGTCCACCCAACCCCCGGAAAAGGCGTCCCCCTAATCTAAGTGGGATAAAATAATATTTAGAATTAACCTCCCGATTTAGAGAGAAGAGAGGGAGGGAGAAGGGAGGGTACAAATACCTGGGTTAATGGCTAGTTTTTTTAATTTTTATCGCAGTTGATGGTCCCCTGGATTTTGTTAATAATTAAAGAGTTTTTTTTTAATGCCTTTTAGGTTTTTTTTGGGTGAGTGTTTTTTTGGTGACTGTTTTTCTACATTGGTTAATATTCAAGTGTTAATAGTACATTGTTTTTTGAAAAGAATTTTGTTGCTTTTTTTGGTTCAACAAAGAAAAAAAAACGGGGTTTTTTTAAAATTTAACGCCCGGGGTTATGGAAGTGGGGTTTAAGGAGGGGGAAAGAAAGAAATTAGATAATTACAACTGAAAAAGTGAATCACCTTTTTTGTTTTTTGCAGACATAATTAATTTGCCAAACATAACTAAAAAAAAGAAATTAAAAAAAAAAAAGACTGTAAGTTTTTTAAAAAAAATGGTTTAATATTTTAAAAAAAAATGGCTTTGAATAAACTTGGTAATCTAGTTTTTTTCGTAGCCAAAAGAAAAAAAAAAAAAATACCCGCACCTTTTGTGTAAATAAAACTTTTTTCGGTTTTAGAAGAATATGTTAATTAATTTCGGGTTGAAACAACTTTTCGTTGTTGATGATTGAAAAGTTAAAGTATTTGAATCAATGGAGCACCAGTACTAATTTTTAATAACCCCATGGGTTTTTTTATTACTGAGCCAGGCAACAAAACCATAATAAAGAGACCTGGTGGGGTCCCCATCCCCGACCTTATCCAAAACGGGGGGTTGATTCCAAAAAAAGTTTTGTTCCTGAAATTGAGTCCCGAACTTAGCCCCCTTTTTAATACCCACAGGATCCCCCTGGTCCCCACGGTTTTTTTCCAGGCCTTTCCGGTTTTCCCCCTAACTGACCAACAGTTTATATCCCAATACGCCTTTACGAATTGGCCTACAAGCCACTCAAAAGTTTGAGTATACACATTTAATTATGAAATTTCCAAAGAAAAAAATCTCAAAATAAAATATCACCTGAACGTTGTTGGGGTAAACAGAAAAAGCACAATCCAATTGGTGTGTTTTACTAAATAAGCAACCTAATAAAGAACTTTATTTGTCCCAAAAAATATCATCATTTAATAAGAGGCAGCCAATAAAAAATTATGTGAACTTCATTTTCAATAGGTCATGAATTATATGAATAAGAACCATTATTTATTTCCCATTATTGAAGTATGGGTGGGGACAAGAAAAATTTTGTGGTTGGGTCCCCCCTAGGCACAAAGTCCCCCACCCCCCTGGCCAAGAATCTTCCCCAAATCAGGGTGGATAATAAAAAAATTGCCAATAAAAACAGTTAGTATATTTAAATGAGTAGGGCCCCCATCCACACTATATACAACCCATTTAATACCGGGGAAAAATAGGGCTTTGAATTTACTGTTTTAATGGTATTCCTAGTAGGTACAATACTTAGCCCGATTTTTTGTATATTTTGTTTTAAGATTTTTTAAAATTGAGGTTTTGAACTGATTTTTGCATTGTAATTAATTTAACTAATTTTACTAATGAGCTTAAGTCCTCGCATCTCCAAATGATAAAATTTCGACTTTTCAATAAGAAAGGTGGTTTGTTGTTCCCCTAGAACTATTGGGTCCCGGAGGGCAAAATTTTGAAAGAATTGGGTTCCCGATGGATGGGGAGAAAAAAACGAATAGCGGCTTCGTTCAAGCCACCACTAACCCTCACCTCGCCCCTCCCCTCACCCTCTATCAGTGGACCACCGCCGGGAAATTTTCGGGGGGGGAACCCGTTGGGTCTTTTTTATAGACAAGCCAGACCTATAAAACTTCGTGGAACCCTGTTCACCCCACCCACACCAATAATTCCCCTAAAACCTATGCAGTCCACCCTTTCCACATCACTAGACGGAAAAGAATGAAAAAAGAACCATAAACCAATCATGGGTTTTGAAAGATCCATTGGGAGAAAGGATGGTCGCAGAAGGTTTGGGGTATAAAAATGCCCCAAACGGTAACCTTTGTGACATGCCGTCTTCCCCTATTACCTGGCGTTTAACAAGTGGCTATAATTCGGTCTTGTAAATGGACCACAGGTTTTTTAACGAAGGGTTTTTTTTTTGAACCAAGAAATTTGTAACGAGTTTTTTTTAAAGAACCGAGTTTAGAAATAATTTTTGGTTATATCAACGGGTTTGGGTAATGAGTTTTAACCTCCCAACCTTTTAACCGGTTTTTTTAACGAGGCTAAAACTGCTCTGAGGGAAATTATATTAGTTTTCAAAAAGGGGGGGGGTTCATGTACCCCCACCCTGACCCAGGCAATTAACTGCATCCCCATTTAAATTGAAACCTTAATTGATATTTATCTGTTACTAAAATTAACGTGCACTTCCTTTTCAAATAAACCCCATTTTATTTTTGTTTAGAAAAATTGTTTAAATTATTTGAATAAGTTGGTTCAAATTAAAACAATTTTAATAATAATGGGGTGTTTTTTTGAAAAAACAGTGGGGCATGCCCCGTTTTGTTATATCACTTATCAAAAAACATATCATTTCAAAACGTTACTTTTAGTAACTGGGTTTTGTAACAACCTTTTGAAATGTACTAATGTCCACTTTAATATACCTGCAATTGATTTTCCCTTTGTTACAAACAAAACTCAAAACAAGCCCAAATTTTTAATGTCTAAGTTTAAAGTCCATGCCTAATAGGTACAAATATTTTATTTTCCAAATTATGAATAACAAAATCTGAAACCGAATATTAGGTTCCTTTTTTCGTTTGGTTGCTAATAATTACCCCCTCAAATTTAAAAAAAACAAATGAAAAACAAAAGAACAATAAACAAAATAAATTTTTACGGAACATGACATAAATTATGTAAGATTAAGACACTGCAAGAAGGAACCTGTGGTTTTCGAATAACCAGGCCCACCTGCAATCCCAGAAACTGTTTAAGTTTTTTAGAAATTATTTACAATCCCCTTTGTCCCCATTGGTACAGCAGGCAATTTGAAAAGTATTTTTAATAGCCCCCATTAAACATTCTCCCTTATCACATTTACCCTAGTTTTCAAAATATAATCTTGGCCTGCAATGCAATAGTGTTTCTGGGAAGTTTATTTACAAAAAAAAAAACAACTTGGAGATACTGAAAAACAATGTCCCCATCTAAATTTTAAAGTTTTGACCTCAAAATTAAAAAAAAACTAAATCAGTTGAACCATTGGGAAAACGTCTTTTTTCCAAGCAAGTGCTTTCCAAGCTTTATTACTTTAAACAAACCAGATTGGAGGTTGGAAACAATAACATTTTTTTTTAACTTTAGAAAACAGGTCAACACGTAAAAAACCTTAAAATTCCACTTTAAATGTTTTAACATCCTCTCACAGGAACAAAATAGGGTCAACATAGCATCATAACTGAGAAAACTATTTATATAATGACCTAACCAGTTTTATTTTAATGAACACAGTGTGTAACTGGGTGTGGAATCGTCCCCCACCCCCCCCCTTACAAGTAACCATCTATTTAAAATCAAAATAGTTTTTGTTTTTTTATGAAAAAAACAAGGAATACTCTTTTCAATCTTCAACAACCTACAATCCTTATTTGTATTTTTCCTCTGTTTCTGATTTTTGGTACCCTCCTTTGTCCTCTACCCCCTGCCTCCGCTAAAAAAGCTTTAATTTTTTCTGCCCCTCGGGAAAACAGGGGAAAGGCCAAATTGAATTTTTATCGTTCCTCCAAATTGGGCCCCTTTTTTTGTTTGCCACCTACAGTACAGGTTAGCTGTAACGGAAGCAAGTGAGCAAAGGAAACCTGATTTTTTATTGTTTTTCCCTTCTTCGCCGCTAAGATTTGGCCTACTAAAAAGTGTTTACAAAACCATCGGAACCCACAAAGCCAAGCCTGGAAACTAACTGGGTAATAATTGTCCAACCATCATAGACGACGTCCATTCCACGGAGGAGAAAAAAATTAGTAGTTGTTTTAACGAAATATATAAAACACCTTTAAAAATGGACGAATAAACAATTCCTTTTTCATACATTATTTTCCCCCAAAAAGGGTTTGGTTTTTCTATAAAAGTTCATAATATAACCAAACTGTTTATAGAACATGTTTTTTGAACTTGAGATTGTGGAAAAAAGTTTTTGAAGTAAAGTAAAACCTTGAAAAGTTAAAGAGGAAATTGTTCTGATCCGTGTTGTGCTAACTTTTGAAAAGAAGTGTTTTTGTTTTTTCCTGCAATGTTTTAAGATTATTTTGCCCAGGCATTCCCAAAAGGGAACCTTGAGAAGCGGGTTGGGGGCGGCGTGTTTAAAATGGTATTTGTTGCTCCCCAGTTTCATAAGAAATAAAATTAAAGTAAGCGAAAGTGGGGTGTTTTTACGTTTTGTAAGAATTTTTTTTTTAAATTAATCTTTGGGAAATCTTGCAATAGGGGGTGCAAAGATAATGGAGGATCCACAAACCGGACTTAAACCTGATGCACCTTAACCGCCGGGACCCCCAACCCCCCCTTAAACGAAAAAAAAAAGGTTTTGGAGTTGTTAAATGCAACCAACATAAATCATAATTGTATAGTTTTTTTTTTCTTCCTCATATTATAAGAGAAACCTAACAATTACATATTCATGTTTTTTAACAACTCAGTAAAAGAACGCCAGCCCATATACGAGAAGCAAGCCGATATATAGATAGGGGCCGTGGGCGACGGTGGCGGGTTTTTCCTCAAGTAAACGACCCCTTACACCGGTAGCTGGCGTTATAGACATGGTAAAACATATTGAAAGCAAATGATAAGAACGTGGGGTTTTTATTATACACATTTTTAAAATTCAGTCATTAATTTTGAATCACCGAAAGGAAAATCATCACACACTAATCGGGGAAATTACCAATCAACAGAAAGGAAGGAATAGTTTTTTAATCACCCTACCTTATATGACCCTGACCGGGCGAAGGCTTGGAAAACAAACCAGAATTTCCACCTTATCTTTCGTCCCCGGTATTCCCCGTCAACTTGGTAGATTCCGGTCCCCCCCCCACATATTCCAAGGTGCCCATTGGGTGCCCAGTCCTCCCACGGTGGTTAAATAAGGTCGAAGGTTTCCATTGGGGACAAAGCAGCTGGTAGTTTTCCCATAAGATTCAAATAATCCTGAAATCCCCCCCCCCAGAAACGGAAAAACATTTATTGTTTATTCAATACGTATGCCTACTAACACCCATTTTTAATTTTTTAAAGTTTTATTAATGAATATGGGGGTGTAAAATGGCAAAATATTTTTGCTTAATGTTCCTTAAGTTCTTAGAACCTTGAGCACATTTAATAATAAAGTGGGGGTAAGGCAATAACCTTTTAGTATTACAACTAAAAGTAACTACGAAAAAATGAAGTTGCAGTTTTCCCACATAGGGGTGGGACCTTTTCCAAGGGATCACCAACAAGAACTAAAATAAAGAATTTGATGTGGTTAAAAAAAACCAATAATAAAGTCCAATCAAAAATTTTGGTACCCCAATATGGTCCACGTAACGTGGTCCACCATTTGCAATTGTGAATGCCCCCCCTCAATTGAACAAAATTAACCATAAAAAAATTGTTGGCATTACATTGTGGGATTTTGATTTGTAATAATGCCCCTATAGAGAACCATAAACCCTCCTACATTTTATTTTAAATTGGTAACTGAAAAAATTAGTTTTTTACATAAAAGGGTTAAAACCATTCCTTAGCCTAAAGACCATTTAGGAAAAAACGAGTTAGACTGATTACGTGAAATGTAAATGTGTTAATATATAGTTGGGGTAAATGAAGAAATTGAGAAGGATAAAATACCCCCCTAAATTGGTAAAAATAAAAAATAAAATCGGAGCGAATTGTCACAAAATTGGGTCCCAAAAACCCTTCAATCTCCTAAAATTGATGTAATCCGGTTCACCCCCCGACAATATTAAATTTTAGAGGCAAATATTGTGTGCAACCTAGTAAACATTTTTGACAGTTTCAAAGTGGTAAAAAGTTCCCC
The DNA here is from genome assembly GCA_024449915.1 of Sweltsa coloradensis. NCBI lineage: Eukaryota > Metazoa > Arthropoda > Insecta > Plecoptera > Chloroperlidae > Sweltsa > Sweltsa coloradensis. The sequence goes on from JAMZAV010010616.1 coordinate 16,382, forward strand.
TGTCAATTAAATCAAAGAAAGAAAATTAATTTAAGGCGAGGCTGGTCCACCCTAGGTTGAACAAAGGTGCTTCCACCCTTTTTCGACTGCAGAAAATATTCAAGTCAACCCCTAAATGAGATACATTTTTACAAACTTTAATTTTGTCCACAAATTGTAGAGGGGGGTAAAACAGTTTTATTAGAAATTTATTTCCATATAAATAACATTTTTATGGAAACATGTACCCCTAATTGGTTTTTATTAAACTTGTACGGGTTTTTTTTTTTTTTTTTGGTAGGTTTTTTTTAGGGATATTTTACCCAAGATTTAATTTGAAAAAATGGTTAAACATTTACACCTTTTTTTATCTCTCCCTTTTTTTCTGGGGATGCCAATATGTTAATTTCCTACATTCTCCTTGGACTTTTTCATGCATTGTTCTTGTTTTCAGTTTTTCTCAATTCCTAATTTGGGTTGGCATTTTGACAGTCACCTTCACAATCCATCGCCATCCTTTGAAACGTATTTTTTTTTAAAAAAAGGACGTTTTAAGAGATAAGGCAAAATTCATTTTCACAGCCAACACTTTAAGAAATGGGCCCAGCCGACGACCCCACGTTTTTTTATCTGTCCCCCCCCTCCCCCCCCGCCCCACCCCCACAGCGACGCACCTTCTCCCTGGCCCCCCAGGAGGTTCCCGCCGGCGAACGATCAAACTCCCACCGTTTTTCCCCCCCTCCCTTTTCCCCGGTCCCCCGTCCCCCCGTAGCTTTTTTTTTGTAAATACGTCCCACGATTTTTTTTAAGAAAGAATAACTCCTGTTAACGAACCTAACACGATAACAAACAACAGCAAGCCAATACATATCCGATTTGTGACAGATGTTTCCCCAACATTTGGCAAAACAGAGGTTTTGTGGGGTTTAGAAATTTTACCTTTTGAATATATTAATTCAATTCAAAATAATAATTAATTAACTGGTTAGGTCCTACAATAATTGCCCCAAGAGGTGTTCCACGCTCTCTTCTCGACTAAAAAAATCAAAATCAGAAAGCGAATCCTTTGGATTTTCGGAAATTAAATTTGGTAATAATCTTAAAAATATCATCTAAATATACAGTTTTTTTTCCACAATAATGCCCCCCTTGAAAGTTTTAAACAGACTTTTTTTAAAGTAAGTTGAAGGTGTTTATGTTTTTTTGTCAAATTGAATTGGGAAAACAAAGGGAAAATTAATTTTTTTGGTTTGTAAAACAAAATGGGGTCCAATTTCCCCTTCCATTTAAAAATTTTTGGGAATTAATAAACCAAAAAAATGAAAAGGAATAATTAAAATGAATAAAACTCATGGCGATATTTTTTCTAGCTACTGCCCCCATTAAATGCATGGAAAAAAAAGTTGTTGAAGGATTCCACATTCTAATCATCGTAGTTTTTATGGGATTGAGGCTAAAATTTTAATTGAAATGGGTGCGGGGAAAACAAAAGAAATCAAAGTTTGAAAAAAATTTTAAATTGAATAAGTATAGACTAGTACACTTTGCAGGGAAAAGTTTTTGTTTAGTGGGGCGTGTGGTTTTTTTTGTTGTTCACTCAACCTTACAGTTAAATCAAAAACAACAAATTTAATTTTGATAACATTTGCCAGGAAGCCTAACACTGTAAACCGAAAAAAATTGGAGCCACATGTAAACAGAACGTAGGGAAAAAACGATAATCTTAAGAATAGAAGAGAGGTTTTCAACAAAAAACAAAAAAACACTTCATCCCATCCAAACACAACTTTGTAAAATGGAATTTTACGAAAGCCCCCCAAGGACGAAAGTCCCCCACCATAAACTATATTTTTTTCAGAGAGGCCTGGTTGAAAAATAATTGTAACAAAATGGACCGGATTAGTGGGTGAAAAAAAAACTATTAGTTTTGGTGGAGGGTTGGGCCGGGTCCAAAGTAATAAGCCAAGCGAATACCCGTCCACCCTCCACCAAATTACTTTCTCTCTAGTTAATCCTTTAAAAAATTCTAAATTTTGCCAACCTCAGAACAAAAATCCGAACATAAAATGCGGTGTAAACAATTTTTTCAGGCCTGTACAAAAAACAATCCCCATATTTAAGACAATGGTGGGGTAAATTTTATTGTTTGTTTTTTTAGTTTTTTATTGTGTTTTATTTTCAACCATTTCCCCCCCTTTTGGCCCAATGAGAAAACGGCGTAAAATAAAATTAAAAAATAATTTGAAGGTGGCCGGCCCCTTAACCAGAATTTTAAAATTGATGGTGGAAAGGTAAAATTTAATCTCCCGCTTTTCCGGCCAAAGTAATAGGTTTCGCCCACAGAATACTGAAACCTTGAAATAAATGAAACAATGGTAAGTGTTGTTTTTGTTGCCCAAGCCTGTGGCGTGTTTTTTGGTAATTGATTTCCCGGCAATTTCATTGTTTTGAACTCCTCAATGTTAAATTGTAAAAGTTAATTCACGCGAAGTTAACATTTATAGTTCCTGCAAAGATGAACCCCACCAATCCCAATCCATTAAACCCCGAACCTCATGGCCAGTATCACTTTGAAATTCCCCAAAGAGGGGGGGAGGGGGGGGGGCAAAAACAAACGGGCCCTTAGAATAGCGCAATATTTTGGTGAATTAAATGGTTTTACTTCTTTATCACCACTTTACCGGTGAAATGAGTTTGTTTCCACTCCCAATATTTGATTATCACTTTGAAAAACCAAAGGGCAACGGTTTTTTTTTTTTCAGTTAATGGTGCGCCAGATAACGAAAGAGTACCCCTTAAAAGTAATGTAAAATAATGAAGTCCCCCCCTTAAGTGGAGCTGTAAAATGTAAAAAACCAAAAAATTGGTGACGCTAATAATCCGGTACAACTCAATTAAAATATATTTTACAATTTTTAAACATTCTGGTTAATGATCTGTCCCCCCCCCCCCCCCACCCATGTTATAAAATAGCTAACGATTTTAATCCAAGTTCAAGTTTATTTAACTAACAGGTGGGAGAAGAAGTTGAAATGTTGTCTTTTTTATTTTTACCTTTTCCTTGTCCCCAAAACGTATTTTTTTGTATTTTTTAGGTTTAGGAAAATATTAATATTTCATTACTTTAAGGAAACCTAGTTTGAATATAAGGCCGGGGATGAACCCGTCGTGTTTTCCCGTGCAAATAAAACCCCACGAAAAAATCCATATAAATGTAAATAAAACTGTGGATTGACACTTATTTGGGTTGGGGAAGTCCGAAAAAAAAATACATTACAAAAAAATTAAACGAACAAAAAAAATAATTTCGGTATCCTTGCACTTTCACACACATGTCCCACCACCCCCCCAACCCCCCCACAGAACCCTGAACGGGGGGTGTTGTAAATTTTCCTTTGTAAGGTTGAAAAACACGAAATCGATAAATTTTTCCCCGTTCACGAAAATTATTTTTTTCAGCCCCTCTACTCCAAGTATCAATTTAGTTTGAATTCAAACCTGAAAAGGAAAAGCAAACATAGAGTAAAAATTTTCCGAAGAACCTTGGGAACTTTTCTCTAAACACAGGAAAGTAACACCCCACCCGGGTTTGGGGACACGGTGTTACTTGTGTTTAACAAAATTCACAAAATGCGTGTAAATTTTTTGAAACTTGAATTTGGGGGAGGGGGGGGGAGCTGAAAAGAAAGGCACTGGGTAATTAACCAAGAAAAAATGGTAAGTTTATATGATGTGGGGTTACTTTTTTCATTTACACGGTGGGGGTAAAAAGTAAGTAATGCCTAATAGGGTGAAGTTAATAATCCCTGGCAAGGAAGTAGTAAATGTCCCTAGGTGTTGGAAAAAGTAAATGGTAGTTACTGACGACCCGTAAAGGCCATAGGGTTTTGTAGGCAATGTAAAAAAGCAAGGAACCGGGTGGCCCATAAGGGGGTTTTGGTAGTAGGTTTTTGAGGAACGTAATTCCATAGGGTTTGTTGGTTAATAGCAATGGTGGCAAGGACGTAGCAAGGTCGTGTGCCATACTGTAGGTAGCAATGGTGGCAAGGACGTATTCCATGGGGTGGGTAGCAATGGTAGCAAGGTCGTAGCAAGGACGTATTCCATGGGGTGGGTGGCACAATATCTCACCTTGAACAACGAGCCGTTTGAACGGGAAGAGCTCGGCGCAGAGGCCTACTGCGCCGGCGCCGCACACGTCCCTGATGAAGATTGTGAAGACCGTACGCCATGGTGTAGATGGCCTTGATGACAAATGATAGCTTTGGGTCCTGCTTGTACCGCTCGCTCAGCTTCTCTTGGCCTAGACAACACATTTCAAAATTGCATGTATGAAGCGAGGAATGCCCTGGCCATAACATGTTTTTAGTTTATTACATTAACAAACCCTGCAACTAATGCTTTAAAAATAAAAATATATATGTAAGAGTTTGGAATTGGGAATTTTATTGAATTCCATCATTAAAAATGCCACATTCTCGATATTGTACTCAAATTTAAAAGAAACTAAAATATTGAAAATAATCTTCAAAGTAAAGAATTGTTGTTTTCGAAAAAAAACTGCTCTCAAGTATCCTTTTTTCTGAAAGTAAACATCTCCTATAAACTATTTTGTTGCAGTTAAACCGTAAAATAAAACAATCCCCATCAGCATATGTATTACATTCTTTATAGGTCAATCCGTTTTAAACCCCTACTCAGGGAATTTAAATTGGTTTACAAACTTATAAATGTCAGCAAAAATAATTATTTAAATCGCAAACATTTTCAAAATAATATAGGTCTGGAAGTTTTATTTAAATTGAAAAAAAACGTGACCTGCAGGGTAAACAAGGGGGCAGTTCAAGAGTATTTTTGTGATATTTTTGAGTCTTTTTTAATTTTTAGAATCCCCCAGTAGGTTTTGTAATCTCAAAAAACATGTCGTTTTTTCTATAAGACTATCGCGATTTAAATTATAATTCCATTTTTTTTTCCCCGGTAAAAAACTAAAAATTTGTTTGTAATTTTCCCGGGCAGTTGTGAAAAGAGCAGAAATTCAAATTTCAGGCGCAAACGCAATAGAAATCGACTATTTATACAAACACAGGTGAAAACCCTTCTAACATAGCCTATTCCTTAAAACCGTGAACAGAAATTTTCTTTGCACTGGGGTCAGTGTATTGAGATGAGCCTAACAAAAGCCCCACACCTCACATCGCGTCTGTCTATTGACTTTGAATTCAGGACGGCGACACGTTGAGAGCCTTGGAAAATAAGAGCTTTGGCGAACACTTTTTCCCCCAAAAAAGTTTTTTTTGTTCGTTATCAATTGGTTCGCTTGCCCCTTACATGACGTGCGATACTTAGGTACGCCTTTATTTTTAAATGATGAAACGAAAAAGTAAATTTTCGTCGAATGCACTTTATAAAGTTTTTCAGAGAATATACAAACCTAATGTATCCATTTTTTTTAGAAGTGTATGAACCACAACGTTTGACGTAATGGATAACTTAGTCGCCTCGTTTTTTTGAGTAAATTTTTTAACCTGTTGCAACAGCACATTTACCCAAAGGAGGTAGCTCTTGTAACGCGTTACACGATTCGATAGATCACCCCCCGGGGGGATTAACATTAAAATCATGCCA
>JAMZAV010010617.1:0-22085 GCA_024449915.1 Sweltsa coloradensis
CTTTTTTTTTTTTTTTTTTTGTCGTCTGATAACCGATTCCGGCTAAACCGATACTCCGATTGCGATGAAATTTTATGGATGCCTTCGAAATCTCTGAACTAAGAACTGCCACCTTTTTGAGCGCAATCGAAAAATTATTTCTCCATGAAAATCGCAATTTTACGATTTTTTTCGATTTTTTAAAAATTTCTTCGACTTATAACTCCTACATGCTTTATCCGATTGTAATGATTTTTTCACAGAACCTTAATTTTATGAATTGATATATTCGTGTGAAATTTGAGCGTAATCAAATAATTATTTCTTATGAAAATCTCAATATTACGATTTTTTCCTTTTCTTAAATTACAATTAATTTTAAAAAATTAAGTTAATTTTTATTTAATTTGATTTAATTTTAAAAAAAATTTCAACAAAGTTCTGATTTTTTCACAGAACAACAGAAAATCCGCATAACACATGGCAGCTCAATGCACCAATTACGCTCATCCAACAACGCGGCGGGACTTAAGCGTTTTCCTAGTTTTATTGTTATTATAAACCTAAAAAAAACTCATATTTAAACCTTTATTCCATGGATTTTAGCTAACTTTTTCAAATTTTTTCGCAATACATCACCACTACCTTAATGTCCTTGTAAAATATGAACGTTGTAGCCCCACCCGTCTGGTCAGAATCGGCCCTAATGTCATGAAAATATCCACTAAAAATAAAAAAAATCGTAAAAAGTACGATATTCATGAGAAATATTTCTTCGATTGTACCCAAAAACGTGGCAGGTCTAAGTTCAGAGATTTCGAAGGCCTCCAGAAAATTTCGTCGCAATTGGAGTATCGGTTTAGCCGGAATCTTGTTAACAAACACACAAAAATACAAACAGAAAAAACAAGAAAAACGTAAAAAATTGTAAAATTGCGATTTTCATGAGAAATAATTTTTCGATTGCGCTCATAAAGGTGGCAGTTAAGTTCAGAGATTTCAAAGGTCTCCAGAAAATTTCATTGCAATTGGAGTATTGGGCTAGCCGGAATCGTGTTAACAAACACAAAAATACAAACAAAAACAAAAAACAAAAACAAAAAAAATCGTAAAATTGCGATTTTTAAGAGAAATAATTTTTTGATCGATTTTTCGTACGTGGCAGTTCTAAGTTCAGAGATTTCGAAGGTCTCCATAAAATTTCATCGCAATCGGAGTATCGGTTTAGCCGGAATCGTGTTAACAGACAGACAAAAATACAAAAAAAAAAATCCGGATTTTTTTCTCCAGTGTAGTAGAATGGAATCTTCACTTCGCTCATCCAATAACCTAACTTACGGAGCAAAATGTCAGACCTCGCGTCGCCATTGAACATTGCAGTGGAGTAAACGGTCAAACAAGCTAACTTCGCCCCTTCGCTTCGCGAGATCGCCGAAGTGTAAACTGGCCATAAGGGTTGCGGGTTCAAATTTCACTCAATTTCATAAACTTTTTTGTAATTTTTTACTCAATATTTCATGTTTCTTGCCTGCTTTACTGTATGTTAGTACAAATTTTGTTGTTGAAATATTCATTTTATAATATTTAAAAAACGCAGGGTTGACATTTGCGACACATCCTGCCAAAACTTTACCTAACATCTACACTACACTCTTCACTTTGTTCCAACATCAATTAGTTGGGTAAAGGGGTGTTTCCACAAATTGGACTTTGCACTGCCACTTCAGACACTTGAAGCGCCACTGTAGTACAAGCCCAGTCTAGATGATCCATGCTGCCGTGCAAAAGAACTACGCGGAGTGAGTCATTCAGTCACAGCCTGCTATATTGATGATTAATAGCAGTTAGGGCCAGTACTACGGTGGCACGACCTGCGAAAAGCTTTGCATGCAAAGCTTATGATCTAGCTAGGGTATAACAGAATCAGTGCCAGCCTACCAATCTCAGCACCTCATCTTCTTCTTCATTCTATTGTTGTAACACAGATCTCTCCACTTTGAGAAATTGAAAAACTTCTGATTTGGACTTAAGTCCATCAGTTCTTGGCTTAGGAATTTGTGAACGGTGACTTTAGAGCCGTCCAAGCAACGAGGCACATAAATAATAAATTCTAAGTTGTTCTGAATCGACCTTGTTGATTCTGGCGTTGATCCGTGGGTGTTCATACTGTCCATACCACTGATTGCTATATTTCCTACTAGGAAAACGGTTAAAGGGGTATTTAACACTAAACTCAAAAAATATATTTCATTCAGGCTAACGTGTAATGAATTTAGCAATTAACAGAAAAATTATTGGGGCTACCATGACCTCCCAAAAATTGTCAAACATGACATTTTTCGAGCTAGGTCCCATCGGCAAAAATCTCCCTTAAGAAATAACATGGGGGGACGATCTTTATGCCCCGTGACCTTGGAGGATTTTGATCCAAAAAAATATTGGCCATATTGACGTACTCGACAGCCTTTTCTGTAAATTCTCTATTAGGCCAGTCACCGTAGACATAAAAATCGCGTTAGGTCGCAAAAAATTGCATAGTTCTGATTTTTTGGGATGTTGTTAGGATAGATACCAATAGTATAAAACCAAGTTTGCAGCTTCGAAAGACCTGTGCTAACTGCGTGGTGCTCGAAAAACCATCTATTTTTCGGACTTTTTTCAAGTTTTGGCTTATAACTTCTACACTGTGCACCCTACGTACACAGTTGCCCCATACATTTTTAAAGTAGATAAAATTTGCTACGATTTGAGTGCAATTGCAGCTACGTAGGTTGAATAGTTTCCCAGATACAGCATTTCAAAAATAGGCCCTTTTTCCCAAAAAGTTTGAAATTGAAGTTTTTGCCGTCTTCCGAGCAGAATATCAGCTAACATACTCATCCTGCGAGGAAAGTCATGGGAAATAAAGTTGTAGAGCAGTAATTTATCTTTAATTAAAGCCCAAGTAAAATCCTGGGGGATAAATAGTTCCTTTGTTATCAGGACAAAACAAAAAATTAAAGAAATCGGATTTTTCATGAAATGGAGCAGGACTTTTGTAAAGGATAAGAAAGACATAATTCAGTGGAAAATGGTTAATATCATGCAAAATGAAATTGAGTACAATTAATAATAAGCTATAAATTTATCAAAATTTTATAAAAAATATTTTGATAGTTTGGGGTACCTGGGACGTGAAATGTTGAACGTGAAGTGAAGTGAGCTGACTCCTGCGACAGAAATACACAAAGTAATTTAAATTAGTATTTATTATATGCGTAATCAATTTTATAATAAATTGCAACAAAGGGGTAGATATGTAATATTAGGGTTACCTATACGCACTTAGCGATTAAGACGTGTTCTTTTGGAAGGCCCAGGTTCGTCAGACGGCTCTTCTTGGTGCTCTGGAGACTCCTCTGTTGTTGGATAATATCTACTACTAGATACTAGTGGTAAAGGGTCGTCGACGTCGTCTTCTTCATCCGACTCATCCATGGCTAAGTGAGGAGTATTCAGGCAGGTATTCCCCTGCCAAACTTTGCAGAGAGCAGAGCATTTCCGCCCTGCCTTCTGGCAGGAGCAGCTCTCTCCTCCGCAGCCTTTCTGGCACCTGCATAACAGGAATTTCAGCAGGGTTAGCGGCGCTGGTTCCTTGGTTGAGATCACCGGTGTCAGCCTCTGCTGGCTCCTTGTTCACCCCCTGTTGGTGGGCTCTTTCTATACTCCCAACCACTTCTGCACCTGGTGGTGGGTTCTGTAGGAATGTTGGGCAGCAGCCTCTTCAGTTGGGGGCAGACGAGCGAGTTGGACTCTGGCGTTGGCAGCAGATCGGACAAATATCCCGTAACGCAGGGCGTGAAGAGAGTAGTCTTTTCTCCCACCATACACGGCCACGAGACATTTGTGGCCAGCAGAGGCTATCTCCTCATGGGTAACTTCATGGTTGAGAAACCTGGTAGCTGCGTCAAGAAGGTCTAGCTGTTTTGAAAGGACGCCCAACATCGTCGTTTTCACTTGCCAGAAAAGAGCAGAGGTTGTGTCGCAACCAGTGAAGGAACAACTTTATTCCAGGGGGTGATGAGAGCTCTCCTCTTTTGAATGATGTTGAAGAGAACTGCTCACAACCTGTTCCACCCGTGCCACTTTACTGGAAGAAAACATTTTGTATGCCCTAGCCCAATCCATTAAGGAGCACCAAGAGGTCGACATCCTCTCCAGCGATTATGACGTGCTCGTACTCTTCGCTCTTCTCCAATGCTGTCCTCACAATGAGGCAGTCGGCGTCCTCTAGGGCTTGCTTCGTTTCGATCCCTTGGCTTTCCAGTCTAGTGCAGATGAAGTTGATCAAGCACTGCTTGTTTTTTTGGGTTGGACAATAACTTTTCTTGGGGCTCTTTGATCAGTGTCGATTCTTCAAAAATAATGTCGCTACATGCTGAGGCTGCATAACGACTTAGCTGCTCTTCTGTTTTTGTGCTCCTAGCAGCCCCCTCTTCTGGGTAGCCATCGAATTGGGAAAAATGTGTCATTTGTTTCGATGGTTACCCAGAAGTGGGGAAAATGTGTCATTTGTTTCGATGGCTACCCAGAAGTGGGGGCTGCTAGGAGCACAAAAACAGCAGAGCGGCTACGTCGTTATGCAGCTCAGCATGTAGCGACATTATTTTTTAAGAATCGACACTGATCAAAGAGCCCCAAGAAAAGTTATTGTCCAAACCCAAAAACAAGCAGTGCTTGATCAACTTCATCTGCAATAGACTGGAAAGCCAAGGGATCGAAACGAAGCAAGCCCTAGAGGACGCCGACTGCCTCATTGTGAGGACAGCGTTGGAGAAGAGCGAAGAGTACGAGCACGTCATAATCGCTGGAGAGGATGTCGACCTCTTGGTGCTGGATTGGTTCATGGATTGGGCTACAGCATACAAAATGTTTTCTTCCAGTAAAGTGGCACGGGTGGAACAGGTTGTGAGCAGTTCTCTTCAACATCATTCATTAGAGAAGAGCTCTCATTACCCCCTTGAATAGAGTTGTTCCTTCACGCCTTCACTGGTTGCGACACAACCTCTGCTCTATTCTGGCAAGGGAAAACGACGATGTTGGGCGTCCTTTCAAAACAGCTAGACCTTCTTGACGCAGCTACCAGGTTTCTCAACCATGAAGTTACCCATGAGGAGATAGCCTCTGCTGGCCACAAATGTCTCGTGGCCGTGTATGGTGGGCTCGTCTGCCCCCAACCGAAGAGGCTGCTGCCCAACATTCCTACAGAACCCACCACCAGGTGCAGAAGTGGTTGGGAGTATAGAAAGAGCCCACCAACTGGGGGTGAACAAGGAGCCAGCAGAGGCTGACACCGGTGATCTCAACCAAGGAACCAGCGCCGCTAAACCCTGCTGAAATTCCTGTCATGCAGGTGCCAGAAAGGGTGCGGAGGAGGGAGCTGCTCCTGCCAGAAGGCAGGGCTGAAATGCTCTGCTCTCTGCAAAGTTTGTCAGGGGAAGACCTGCCTGAATACTCCTCACTTAGCAATGGATGAGTCGGATGAAGAAGACGACGTCGACGACCCTTTACCACTGGTATCTAGTAGTAGATATAGTCTAGATATAGTCTCCGGAGCCCCAAGAAGAGCCGTCTGACGAACCTGGGCCTTCCAAAAGAACACGTCTTAATCACTAAGTGTGTAAAGGTAACCCTTATATTACATATCTACCCCTTTGTTGTAATTTATTATAAAATTGATTACGCACATAATAAATACTAATTTAAATTACTTTGTGTATTTCTGTCGCAGGAGTCAGCTGAGCTCTCGCCATCACTTCACGTTCAATATTTCACGTCCCAGGTGTCCCAAACTATCAAATATTTTTTATAATATTTTGATAAATTTATAGCTTATTATTAATTGTATTTTGCATGATATATAAACCATTTTCCACTGAGTTATGTCTTCTTATCCTTTACAAAAGTCCTGCTCCATTTCATGAAAAATTGGATTTCCTTAATTTTTTGTTTTGTCCTGATAACAAAGGAACTATTTATCCCACAGGATTTTACTTGGTCTTTAATTTAAGATAATAACTGCTCTACAACTTTATTTCCCATGACTTTCCTCGCAGGATGAGTATGTTAGCTGATATTCTGCTCGGAAGACGGCAAAAAAACTTCAATTTCAAAACTTTTTGGGGAAAAGGGCCTATTTTTGAAATGCTGTATCTGGGAAACTATTCAACCTACGGAGCTGAAATTGCACTCAAATCGTAGCAAATGTTATCTACTTTAAAAATGTATGTGTGTAAAGGACAACTCTGTCCGTAGGATGCACAGTGTAGAAGTATTAAAGCCAAAACTTGAAAAAAAGTCCGAAAAAAGGTGGTTTTTCGAGCACCACGCAGTTAGCACAGGTCTTTCGAAACTGCAAACTTGGTTTTACACTATTGGTATCTATCCTAACAACATCCCAAAAAATCAGAACTATGCAATTTTTTGCGACCTACGATGTTTTAAATGACTGGCCTATATATTTGTTTTTAATTTGGGCAAGTAGTTCGGTCAAAATATGCTAATTACCAAGATGGGGTGTGATTTTGGAATGCATATTTTTGCGTGTTTGAGGGTATATTTGGGCACAGTTTCAAGACACGATGTAAAAAAGGGGCATTTTAGATTGGTACTATGCTCTAGTATCTATGTGGACCAAAAAAGAAGCAGGTTAAAGCCGATTTAGGAAATTTTCCAAAACACCAATTTTCGCCAATTTCTGGATCAAAAAAATTCGTGTTAAATCACAGTTCCAAGATATAATTTTTTGGATGAGCGTAGCGAGCGAAGCGAAGATTCCATTTCACTACACTGGAGAAAAAAATCCGGAATGTTTTTTTTTTTTTTTTTTTTTTTCTTTCTTTCTGTATTTTTGTGTGTTTGTTAACACGATTCCGGCTAAACCGATACTCCGATTGCAATGAAATTTTATGGAGACCTTCGAAATCTCTGAACTTAGAACTGCCACGTTTTTGAGCGCAATCGAGAAATTTTTTCACATAAAAAACGCAATTTTAACGATTTTTTTTTCGATTTTTTTTAAACAATTCTTTGGCTTATAACACCTACTAGTCCGTGGAACAAGCGTAAAAACATTTCAAATCCGGAAAACCAGCACCAAAATTTAGGAGCAGGTAAAAGACGTATTTATAGAATTTATTTTCACGGGGGACACGCATGGTAGCAAATAAGTCACCTGTCATGGCGTCCACAAGATGGCCACCAAAATAATTCTTAAAATTGCTATAACTCAAGAAATAATCATCAGATTTGGATAAACTAAGTTTTTTTTATTCGGTTTTTAATGCTCTACAAAAATATCATTAGAAATTTTACCGTAAATAACAATAGTTTTAATTATATTTATATATAATATTACAATGTATTGCAATTATGGCACTTTTTGGTATATATCTAATTATTTATACGTAGAATTCGCTCGATTGTCATAAAATTTTCCGACTATACTAAAATAAAGCAAATAAATCCAAAAATTAAAGTCGCGAAACGAAATTTCTGTAACTTTTTGATTAATTAATTAATTAAATTAAGCATTAATTAAATCCCAATTAAAAGTTTCTTATTCACTTACCAAAGTCACGTAGTGTATCACACAAGAACAATATGACCAAAATGAACCAAAAAAATATTAGTTCCAAAAATTAATTCCAATCACTTTCCTATTAATTCAATTAATTCAATTAATTTTAAAAAATGACAATAATCTCAATAAATTTTGTAAAATTAACACAATATAGTCGACCTTGGAATCATTTTTAAAGCTATTTTTTAAGGCGAATAAATGTAATGAAAAAATTAATTAATTTAATTAATTAATCACCGAAATAATTACATTTAGTTAAATAATACCACTTTTGACATATGTATTGTTATGTATACCTAAAACTCGATCGATCGTCATAAAAATATACTACTTTACTAACATAATGCCAATAAAATCCGAATTGTCATGCCCCGAACAAAATTCCTAAAAACTTACCGATTAATTAAGTTAATAACTGAAGAATTACTTATATCTCAATAATTATTATTGTCACTGAATTAACACATAAAAATTTTTAACAGAAGTATCAAATATTAACAATGCGAGTATTATTTTAAAAATTTATAGTCCCAAATTATGTTCATGCTACGTTCCCGTTAATTGAATTAAGGAATAAATAAAATTAATTGATTTAATCACCATTTGTTGTGTAAAATTAAACACAGCCAAACTGGAACCATTTGCAAGCTTATTTTACAGGAAAATAATTTTGTGGGAAATTCAATTAACAGAAAAGTAGCATGAACTTTATTTTGGGACTATAAATTTTTTAAATTATACTCGCATTGTTTAATTTGATACCTCTGTTGGCATTTTGTATGTTTTTTAATTGAGTGACAATAACAATTATTGAGATATAAGTAATTCTTCATTTAATTTCTTATTAATCGGTAAGTTATAGGAATTTTGTTTCGGGACATGACAATTCGGATTCATTGGCATTATGTTAGTAAAGTAGTATATTTTATAAACGATCGATCGAGTTCTAGGTATACATAACAATACATATGTCAAAAGTGGGATATATTTATCTAAAATGTAATTAATTCGGTGATTAATTAATTAATTAATTAATTTCTTCATTACATTTTTTTCGCCTTAAAACTAGCTTTAAAATGATTCCATGGTCGACTACATTGTGTAATTTTACAAAATTTATTGAGATTATTGTCATTATTTTTAATTAATTGAATTAATTGAGATAATAGGAAAGTGATTGGAGTTAATTTTTGGAACTAATATTTTTTTGGTTCATTGTGGTCATATTGTTCTTGGGGTGATACACTACGTGACTTTTGGTAAGTGAATAAGAAACTTTTAATTGGGATTTAATTAATGCTTAATTTAATTAATTAATTAATCAAAAAGTTACAGGAATTTCGTTTCGGGACTTTAAATTTTGGATTTATTGGCGTTATTTTAGTATATTCTGAAAATTTTATGACAATCTAGCGAATTCTACGTATAAATAATTAGATATATACCAAAAAGTGCTATAATTGCAATACATTGTAATAATATATAAATATAATTAAAACTATTGTATTTACGGTAAAATTTCTAATGACATTTTTGTAGAGCATTAAAAACCGAATAAAACAAAACTTAGTTTATCCAAATCTGATGATTACTTCTTGAGTTACAGCAATTTTAAGAATTATTTTGGCGGCCATCTTGTGGACGCCATGACAGGTGACTTATTTGCTACCATGCGTGTCCCCCGTGAAAATAACATTCTAAAATATGTCTTTTACCTGCTCCTAAATTTTGGTGCTGGTTTCCGGATTTGAAAATGTTCCTATAGTTTTAGCAGCTTGTTCCACGGACTATACATGCTTTATCCGATTGTAATGATTTTTTCACAGAACCTTAATTTTATGAATTAATATATTCGTGTGAAATTTGAGCGTAATCAAAAAATTATTTCTCATGAAAATCAAAATTTTATGTTTTTTTTCTTTTTAAAAAAAAATTCTTTGACTTATAACACCTACATGCTTATCCTATTGTAATGATTTTTTTTACAGAACCTTAATTTAATGAATTAATATATTCGTGTTAAATTTGAGCGCAATCGAATAATGATTTCTTATGCAAATTGGAATTTTACGATTTTTTTCTTTTGAAAAATTACGATTAATTAAAACAATTAAGTTAATTTTTTATTTTATTTTATTTAATTATAAAAATTAAGTTAATTTTTTATGTAAATTTTAATTTAATTAAAAAAAAATGTTCGACTTAGTAATGATTTTTTCACAGAACAACAGAAAATCCGCGTAACACATGGCATCTCAATGCACCATAACGCTTATCCAACAACGCGGCGGGACTTAAGCGTTTTCCTAGTTTAACGGTCATTAAAGTGTAGTATTGTGCTATAGATCACGGGGTAAAAAATAATTTTTGGGGTTTTTAGACCTTTAAGTCCCGCCGCGTTGTTGGATGAGCGTAATTGGTGCATTGAGCTTGCCATGTGCTATGCGGATTTTCTGTTGTTCTGTAAAAAATTATTACTTAGTTCAAGATTTTTTAAATTAAATTAAATTAAACTAGGAAAACGCTCAGTTGGACGCGTTGTTGAGCGAGCACCGTTACGTGCAACATGACCCGAGTACGACATTCCCCATAAGGCCCACCACACAGTGTAGGCCTAACTGGATATTGACATTGTACACTGTATACTATTCCAACATCTTTGCATTGTACTAATTCACGTCATGCCTTCTAAAATGTATCTTTGTATCTTCACTGCCTCCTTCATTTTTAGCATCATTTTTCGAATTATGATTACCAATAAGTAGTAGGCAGGAAAAGTTAGCGTTTAGGTTATTGATGCTAAATCAGTGAGTACAAATTCTTAAAAACGCTACAAAATGCTAAATTTACTGAAAATAAGGTTTACCAATACCAATTGAGAATTGGTTTAGCATTGTATTCTAACTTTTAAAGTGACTGCATTGAATTGAAATGTTCCTATAAAGCATAATTTGAATTCATTCCCCATTAAAAATTCAAGAAACTCCCCATATTTGGGGTTTTGGTGGAAAGAAGAAAATTAATGCTACAAAGTGCTAAATTTGGAAAAATTAATGCTAAATATTCAGAATATAAATGCTATTTTTTCATAGCTCTACCAATAAGTCTTTAAGGTCTTGACCGATTTAGCTGAAAATTTGGAAAATAGGAGAGAATGTTGTACTTATTGACCCTGCAAAATTTCATAACGATCGGAACATTTTTATTTTTATTTTTTTTATTTTAATTTTTAATTTTTTATAACCAACGATCGGATTTTGTTCAAAAACTATACAGCAACCCGCCTAGGTGGTATGTACATGTGTGAAAAATTTCAGGTCGATCAGAGAAACGGTGCGACCTGTATCGAAGCAGTAACAGAAAAAAAAAAAAAAAAAAAAACAGACATTCGAGCCATAAGAGTCAAGTGGAGACGCTCGCTTCGCTCGCTCAATTAAAAATAAACTTAATTTTTTTTTAATTACCGGTAACCATAATTTTTTAAAAATAAAAAAATTGCAATTTTTAGAAGAAATAATTTATTCGATTGCGCTCAAATTACACACGAATATATAAATTCATAAAATTAAGGTTCTGTGAAAAAATCATAACAATAGGATAAAGCATGTAGGTGTTATAAGTCAAAACATTGTTTTAAATAAGAAAAAAACCGCAAAATTTATATTTCATGAAAAATAATTTTTTGATTGCGCTCAAATTTTCACACGAATATCTTAATTCATAAAATTAAGGTTCTGTGAAAAAGGAATTAAAATCGGACAAAGAATGTAGATGTTATAAGTCGAAGAAATTTTTAAAAAATCGAAAAAAATCGTAAAATTGCGATTTTTCATGAGAAATAATTTTCCGATTGCGCTCAAAAACGTGGCAGTTCTAAGTTCAGAGATTTCGAAGGCCTCCATAAAATTTCATGGCAATTGGAGTATTGGTTTAGCCGGAATCGTGTTAACAAACACACAAAAATACAAACAGAAAAAATAAGAAAAACAAAAAAAATTGTAAAATTGCGATTTTCATGAGAAATAATCTTTCGATTGCGCTCAAAAACGTGACAGTTCTAAGTCCAGAGATTTTGAAGGCCTCCAGAAAATTTCATAGAAATTGGAGTATCGGTTTAGCTGGAATCGTGTTAACAAACACAAAAATACAAACAGAAAAAAGCAAAAAAATCGTAAAATTGCAATTTTCATGAGAAATAGTTTTTTGATCAATTTTTTGAACCGTGCAGTTCTAAGTTCAGAGATTTCAAAGGTCTCCAGAAAATTTCATTGCAATTGGAGTATCGGTTTAGCCGGGATCATGCTGAGAAACACACAAAAATACAGAAAAAAAGAAAAAAACATTCCGGATTTTTTTCTCCAGTGTAGTGAAATG
The DNA here is from genome assembly GCA_024449915.1 of Sweltsa coloradensis. Classification (NCBI taxonomy): domain Eukaryota; kingdom Metazoa; phylum Arthropoda; class Insecta; order Plecoptera; family Chloroperlidae; genus Sweltsa; species Sweltsa coloradensis. The sequence continues at coordinate 11,975 of JAMZAV010010617.1, forward strand.
GAATCTTCGCTTCGCTCGCTACGCTCATCCAATTAAAAAATATTGATCTTTTGTTGGTTATTGCTCACTCGTCGATTGCGTCGGGGTCTACAGGGTTGGCCTCCCACCATCTTTCTCTCTCTTCAACCACTATCCACTCTTCTTCTTTCTCCTCCACATCTGCCTGTACTTGGTCTTGCCATCTTTCTCGGGGTCTTCTCACTCGTCTCGTCTTGTTCTTTAGCTTAAATCTTGTGATTCTATTCTTCTCATGTGGCTTGTCTTGGGATTCTATTCTTCTCCATTCTTCTTATGTTTGTGTAAAAGGCAAAATTAAACCCCCTGACCAGTCAAGTTTATTTGAATATTTAACTTCTTATCTTTTTTAGTTATAAAAGCTCTTTATACATTGGCAATAGTGTGACCTACATTTTCATGTAATCTAAAATGAGTAAATACGGTAGGCTAATCAAACTAATTTAATTAATACAATAAAATTGTTCTAGGTTGCAAAACTTGCAACGTGTACGACAGGAGAAGGATGCTCGCTTATCAGAGTTGGCAGAATTAAAAGCAAGTGCAGAAGCAGCTTCTAATGAAGTAATGAAACAGAAGTTTGCATTACGAGCAGAGTTGGATCGGCACCGTATGAAGCTAGGACGTCTCACTTCCAAAGAGGGCGTATTGCGAAAACTTGAAATTGAAGCGGTTTTGACATAGAGAAATTAAGAGAATCACATAACAACGAGCACAAACAAGTTGTGCTCAATATGTGTATCTTTCAAGAAGAAATCTTAAAAGGGACAAAACAGTTCCTTAATCTCAATATGGAACGAAGTGTCATGCAAGCAGAAGTTCTAAGATTAAAAGACCATGCAGTCAAGACACAGGCTGAGGCATCGGAAATGATTAAGCAACTTCAGGCAGCAGAGGTAAACATTAATAAATTTATGCTTCTTCTGTTTTCCATCCACACACATGGGTATGCCTATACAGTTAACTCTCATTATTAATTAATAATTATTATCAATTCCCAGGGTTTCATACAAATATTATTTACTTGACAAAAACGTTTTAGAAAGTTAAGGCATGTTAATAATCTTATATAGTAGAGCACCGTTAATTCAGGCTTAGTATGTCTTGGTATAGCCTAAGATAAGGATTAACATATACATTAAATGGATAGTAGTGTATTAGTATTGCATGTTAGGTATAATTGAACTTATAATTTATTATCAATTTCCATCTTTCATCATTATATGTTTGTACACCATCATTTATTCATTAATTTAATTTTTATCTGAAGCACCTATATTTGTACTAGATCTAAAAATGGTGACATAGGCATGCACATATAGGTCCCCCGGGGTAGGGGGCGAGGTGTTAAAAAAGTTTAGTAAATGCAAATTTTAAAAGAGGTTTAATGTTCATGCTATCAAACATGTTTTCCCATCTCTACCGGCGACTGAATTTATGGGGCTCTGCTGTGAATTGATATCTTAACTTGGCAATAGCAAAAATATTGGTATTTGAACTTTATTTATAGACCTATGTCATTCCATTCCACTTTCTCACATATCATATTGTGAGGTTAAGGGGTTACTTCCCCTTGAGCATGAATGTTAATGCCAGAGATGATGTTTATGGAGGCATAGAATTCTCTAGGGACTAGGAAAACGCTAAAGTCCCGCCGCGTTGATGGATGAGCGTTTTTGTAAGTTTTTTGTTTGCGTGGGACCACTTTTCCTTTGCAAGTGCTTTGTGAATGCATTGTAGGTGATTGTTGTCGAGTTTCAAATGTTACTTGTTAATGGTTATTATAAACCTCAAAAAAACTCATATCTAAACCTTTCTTCTATGGATTCTGGCTAACTTTTTCAACTTTTTCTTTGAAAAGGTACTACATCACCATAACCTTAATGTTCATGTGAAATATGAACGTTGTAGCCCCACCCGTTTGGTCAGAATCGGCCCAAATGTCACGAAAATATCGCACTAAAAATCGAAAAAAATCGTAAAAGTACGTTTATTTTATGGGTTCTGGTTACCTTTTTAAAAAAAATTTTCACAAGGTACCACATCACCATAACCTTAATGTCCATTTAAAATATGAACTTTGTAGCCCCACCCGTTTGGTCAGAATCGGCCCAAATGTCACGAAAATATCGCACTTAAAATCGAAAAAAATCGTAAAAGTGCGATATTCATGAGAAATATTTCTTCGATTGTACCCAAAAACGTGGCACGTCTAAGTTCAGAGATTTCGAAGGTCCTGTCAAATTTTCATCAAGATCGCTTATGCCGTTTGCCCGGAATCGTGCGAACAAACAGACAAAAAAACAAAAAAAAAAAAAAAAAACACAAAAAAAAACACAAAAAAACAACCGAGCTAAATTTTTTGAGGGGTCAGTGAAATTGAAGTTTTCGCTTCGCTCGCTACGCTCATCCAATTAGCCCCCCTTTGACCCTGTGATCGCATCGTCTATGACTTACTTGACAGCAAAGAGTGTGCACGTTTAGGAAAGTACATGCATTTGCACATCCCTAGTACGGATGATGATGTCGACGACTCTGCTATGGACCCCTCAGCAGCTGATGATGCCTGCCTCCTCAGTCTTCACCTCTTGAAAGGCTAGTACCCGGTTCTCTTCCTGTGTCTGGCACAATGTAAAACACACGTAATTTCACAGTTCGCTCTCTACGTTCAGGTTGTCAAAGCCCGCCCCCTAGTTAATGCCTTCCACTTCCTAAGAAGTACACCTCGCTTCCAAAGTCAGACCCTCGTCCTCTCACTTCTAATCTCACACTCTCGACCGTTCCATGTGTTGCACGTCGCCAACCTCCCGTGTAGGTACCATGTGTCCCTCCTTGGCCAATCAACGAGCTCTCTCCCCCTCTTCCCGTGTGTCAACAACTCGCAGTCCCTTCCGCCCGATCCGCACTCCTGAGTCTATTACCCCGTGACAGAGGCCAATTTGAAGCAATTTGTAAGTGTTATGAAAGATGCAACTATCAGCGTTCTCGAGTTCATTCACGGCTCCGAAATCCCCGGTGACTTGCGCCATCCTGCTGTCGGTACTTCACTCTTCGTCTTCCTAATTGCTTTAAGCGAGTCATTAACCCGCTTCCTTCCTGTCCAAGATTGCAACATCATATTATAGTGATGTGATGCCTTCCATAATCAATGAATAAACCAGTATTTGGATACTAAACATCCGAATGACAATGAACAAAAAAATGAATGATGACAATATCGCTATGCATTAAAAAGATTTAATTAACATTAAGGTTAGTGAAAGGCTGAGGGCATTAGCTCAAGTTTTTTGGGATGTATTTTTATTTTTTGCTTTCATAGTTGCACAGTAGCCAGACCTGATGCAACCAGCTGATTCTTCTTCCATACTCTGGTCACAGCAGTGTAGTGTATTATCTGTGCTCTGGTGCTTCTTTAACAAGTCCCTTCATTTCTCCCAATCTTCCTACCATCATACATTCTGTTATTTACGCACTTGCTCGTCAGACGTGATTACAGATACAGCCCTTCCCTTCAGATTTATTTGTGTGGCTCATTGGTCTTGTGGCAAGCGTCTCTGAAGCAGAGATGCAATGCAGAAGGTCCAGGGTTCGATTCCCGCTATAGGCAGAAGTATTTTAACTTCTAATTTGGACTTAAGTCCATCAGTTCTTGGCTTAGGTATTTGTAAACGGTGACTTTGGAGCCGTCCTAGCAACGAGACACATAATAAATTCAAAGTTGTTCTGAATTGGCCTTGTTGATTCTGCCTTTGTTCCGCGGGTGTTCGCACTGTCCATACCACTGATTGCTATATTTCCTATAAAACAATATCTATCTTTGGTTTGTTATTGCTAGTGATGTAAAGGCGAAAAGTTTGCAATGAAAAGTTTGAAAAGTTTTCACTTTCATGCAAACTTTTCAACAAGCTTGTGAAAAGTTTCAAATTTTGAAAGTTGTTGAAAAGTTGGTAATAATAATGTACCTAGGGGTAGTTGCTACAGATCTACAGGTCTTGGAATACGATTCGGAATAGCTTTAAAGCCCAAGTAATAACGATACTGGAAATATTGCCACTTATATGACACTAAATTTCGATGTTTTGAAATGTATTATGAAATGAAACTATGTACTGATTAATTAATAATTGAATGGGCCAAGTCAATAAGTGCCAAGTTACAAAAAATGCACAAATGAGTTTGAAACCGTCATTGTATTCTCTAGGCATCATATTAATGCAAGAAACACCCAAGTTCGAGCAGTTATAAGCCATTTACCAGGCGATGAAAAACTTGGTCTCAAGACAATAACTGACCAAGTACGTGTTACTTGGTCATTTCTTGCATTGAGGTTGGCGATCATGGGACTGCTTTTGTGGATATTAACTACAGTAAGGAATCCTCCTCATCTCCTAGTCTTATTTTATATTGCTAAACAAATAATTTAAGATACAATAATATATTTTGGATAAAATTTAAAAAATATGTATTTTGGGGTAAAATTTAAAAAAAATATTTATGTACCCTACATATATATTTATTTTTTACATTTATTTTTCAAGTGACTTGATAGTTTTATTAATATGCAAAGGGGGGGGGCTGCAAAGGGGTTGACGGAAAATGCTTAAAACATGGTTTTATTCCTTAAAATGAAAAAAGTTAATGCAAGAAATGCCCAAGTGACAAGCTCAAGTCAATAACTGACCAAGTAAAAAAAAATCCCAATTTTTTTCCAGGAAAAGTAAAGTCAAAAAAATAAAAATCCTAAAATAATATATTGTTAGGTATCTTAAGGTTAAGTAGTGTGCAATTATGTATGCTTTTAAATTAAAAATATGCTACGTTAAGTAGTTTTATCTATTTATCTCAGAATGTGGTCTTTGTAACTTGGTCAGTTATTGACTTGGCCCATTCAATTACTAATTAGTGTATGGATTTGTATACTGTTAGGCTACATAACATTAGACATTGTAGCTAGGCATTTTTTTTAAAAGTAGGCATTGGCTACTTTTGTGTAGGGCCTACTATATTTCATAATAAAAAGTTCATACTAAAGCAATTATCAACAATCAACATAGAAATTTTGTAATACATGAATGAAATGTCCTGCAATTAATTCTCCTCGTCCTAACAACAATGCTATGATGGTATTTCCTCCTGATTTAGAGGTGAAGGGCCTAACAAAATTATAATCTATGACTTATGGTAGGTCATTATGGCCTACCAACATGCTATCAAAATTTTAAGTTGAAACGACGGCGATAAGTGAAAGCAACTAAAACATGAACTTTTCACAGCTTGAAAAGTTTTCAGCAAAGTTTTCACAAATTTGACTTTTCATGAAAATTTACATCACTAGTTATTGCTCACTCGTCGATTACGTCGGGTCTACAGGGTTAGCTTGGTCTCTATGGTTTAATGTCCCCCACTGAAAATCAGTTATATGAAAAGAGTGGGTCGACTCTAAATACGATTTTTTTATTTATGTTCTATACTCTTTTTCAACCTGCAAACTCTTCATAAATCCAGGCAAAAATTCTTTCCGGTTTGTGTTCATCCTTGTAACATGTGATAATTTTTGTATCTTTCTTTATCCAAAAATAAAAATGTGTTAGTTAAGGCTATTCCACAGCATTTGTACCGATATTATGAAAGTCATTGGAAAATGCATGAAAGTGAGTTTGAATGAAAGAGGAACTTGAAAAAAACGAGAAAAAACCTTTTTTGACATGACAAAAGCTCTATTTTAGCTATTTATGCAAATTTTGGGTAAATAACAAAATATGAGTTCTAGGTTCAATACTTGATTTTAAAGATACTTTTTTAAAGCGAGCGAAGCAAGCGTGACTCTGCCGGAAAAAATAGTCAATGTTTTTTGTTTTTTTTTTGTATGTCTCGCCATAACGTTCGAACGGAGGCTCGGATCGAGTTGAAATTTGGACCATCCGCAAGCTTAGTTCTCGATTGAATGCCATTAGTTTCGAGGCAAAATCGTTCAAAAGTTAAAAAGTTACATTAAAGTAAATCGAAAGTTTTTTTTTCAAACTAAACGGCGACAAAATCTGAGGTGGCCAAATCATTTAGAATGTCCGTCCGGTCACGAATATGTAAATTTTATTTTGATCCGATAAGTAGTGTAGATGGAAATTACATTATAACAAAGTACGTACCGTTACCATGGCAACGAAAGTCGAACGAAGCTAGAACTTTTTTGGCTCATGATAGCGGTCGATCGGAGTTTCGGATCGAGTTTGAAATTTGACCATCCCAAGCTTCGATCTGGATTGAATGCCATTAGTTTTGTGGAAAAATCGTTCAAAAAGTTATAAAGTTACATTAAAGTTTAATCGAAAGTTTTTTTCAAACTAAACGGCGACAAAATCTGAGGTGGCCAAATCATTTAGAATGTCCGTCCGGTCACGAATATGTTAATTTTATTTTGATCCGATAAGTAGTGTAAGATGGAAATTACATTTTAACAAAAGTAACGTTACCATGGCAACGAAAAGTCGCACGAAGCTGGAGCTTTTTTGGCTCATCATAGTGGTTGCACGAAGATTCAGATCAGGTTGAAATTTGGACCATCAACAAATTTTGATGTGGATTGAAAGACATTAGTTTTGTGGCAAAATCGTTCAAAAAGTTACAAAGTTACATTAAAGTTAATCAAAAGTTTTTTTTCAAACTAAACGGCGACAAAATCTGAGGTGGCCAAATCATTTAGAATGTCCGTCCGGTCACGAATATGTTAATTTTATTTTGATCCGATATGTAGTGTAGATGGAAATTACATTTTAACAAAAGTATCGTTACCATGGCAACGAAAAATCGCATGAAGCTAGAGCTTTTTTGGCTCATGATAGCGGTTGCACGAAGATTCAGATCGGGTTAAAATTTGGACCATCAACAAATTATATAGCACGTCCTCGCTTATCTACGCATCCAACTGAGCGTTTTCCTAGTTATTGTTTCAACACACCTTTGTCTAAGGGAAAAATAATTTTTCTGAAAATATTAAGGAAAAGGAAAGGAAAGGAATTATAGTGCCAACATTTAAGAAAGGGGACAGGAAGAAGTGTAAAAATATAGAGGAATAACGCTGATGAAGCCAGTGTGCAAAGATATACGAGAAAATACTAGATCGAAGACTACGACAACAAGTAGAGCCAAGTTTGAGAGAGGAAACAATATGGGTTTTAGAGCTGGCCGCTCAACCATAGATCTCATATTTGCGCTCAGACAAAATAATGGAAAAAAAGTGGGAAAAGGGAGAAGAAATGTTCATGGTATTCTTGTGATGTAGAAAAAGCATATGACAGTGTCCCAAAGAGCAAAGCTTGGGAATGCTTAAAAGATGCAGAAGTAGAACAGAGTCTAATAACAAGAATTCAAAGCACATATGTCACAACAAAGAGCTGTGTTCAAACACCATTTGGTAGAACTACTTGGTTTGAAATAAACGGTGGGCTACGGCAAGGTAGTGTGATGTCACCTACATTATTTACCGTTGTTATGGATAAACATACTGCGTAAAGTTGAACCCACAGAAAGTGAAACATCTAAAACTATGATATTTGCAGATGATATAGTGAGATGGGGAGATACCATTGAGAGTACAGAAGAGCGTAGATAGATGGAATGAGGAAACACTGAAGTTTAACATGAAAATAAGCTTTGGGAAAGAGTGAAACATTAAAAAGTAACGAAGAAAGTAAACAAATAAAAAGAAGATAATACTACGGGGTTAAAGGCTGGCCCCATTGCAGAAGCATTTAAATACCTGGGAAGTATAACTAACAAAGGACGCCAAAAAATAGATGCTGAAATATAAAGGAGAATTATATTAGCAGACAATTTTACCAAAGTGTACGTAAACTATTAGGGAAAGAAGAAATATCATCCAGGTTGCAAGATGTTATTGTAAAAAAATGATTTCCTCCCAATAATATCATATGCATCCGTGACAGGGACAAAAAGAGGAAAAAAAGGGACAGCAGATTACAAGCAGCAGAGATAAAATTTTTAAGGAGTTTTTTGTAGCCTAACAAAAATGACAAGGGTACGGAGCAAAACAATAAGAAACAAACTAGGAGTGGAAAGTTTACAAAAATAAAATGGGAAAAGAACGACTTCGATGGTATGGGCACGTACGAAGAAGAAAAAAGATAGAATACCAAGAAAAGAATTTGAACACACAATGGGGGGGGGTAAGAAAGAGTTGGACGCCCAAGAGATAGATGGAGGGACCAAAATAAAATGGAACATTTGAAGAAAGAGGAAAATCATGGGAAAAAAATTAATGAAGAAAAACTCTGGGAGGATAGAAAGAAATGGAGAGAACTGGTTTGAAATGCCTGTCATAGAAGACATCGAAGTAGATGAGGAGGTGTTGAGCCTGGCTAGCAAACACTGAAAGTCCACAGCCCGAGAAATTGGTGATACTCACCCCCCGACCTGACTTATGTTGGAACCGGGTGTTTGATTATTTATTAATTTTCTTTTGTGCGATTTTTTTTGTTCACATGGGTACAAATAAGACTTTGAACTGGTGGACGAAAATATTGTACATCAAACGTTATTTCAGAAAATTTTTTTCCCTTATACTCGTACGGAGACAAAGGTCTAATGAAACAATTTAAAAACAAAAATCATAGCTTAAATCAAGTTTTAAACCTAGAACTCACATTTCCTTATTAACCCAAAAATTGGCATAATATAAAAAGCCAAAATAGAGCTTTTGTCCCGTCCAAAAAAAGTTTTTTTTTCTCTTTTTTTTATTCAAGTTCCTCTTTAATTCAACTAACTTTCATGTACATTTTTCTTTGACTTTCAAAATATCGGTAAGAGAGCTCTGGAATAGCCTTAACAAAACTTAAATTATTTCTTATTCTCACTTTTATTCTTGCAGGCTTTGTACCAGAATATCAGCTTGCGATTAAATAACGCAAAACAGGAGCTCAGAGAATACTTCACAATTGCAAGGGAATTGACTAATAACATTAGTCCATTGAATGTAGAGGAATTCCAAGTTTTTCAGGATTCTTTTAATCAGTTGCCTGATAATATTGATGCCATCGAGAATGAGATACAGTCTAGGCAAGCTAAAGTGGACTGTATTGGAAGTGACAGTGATGATGTAAGTAATTTAGCTGCTTTGCAAATGCTTTTTTGCTGTTCCTTGATGGATGGGTATTTATGGCCTATTCTTAGGGGAAAACAAACTTTATGAAGACCCGTAACTCAATGCGCAGCCAACACAACATTGTTCCCATTTTATGCATTGGTATGTTGGATGAATATGGTGGCACAACTTACATAGAATACATTCATAGTTGTTGTCATTGAGCATTCTGAATAAATGTTGATAAGGTCTGTTGTTTTTCAGTTGCTTCACGAGTATGAGCGAAGGAAACAAACTATAAGTGACCTAACAGACAGGATCCAAGCACAGCAAATGGAGGCAGATGAAATGCAGGCAAAAATAGAAAGGATAAAGCAAGCATGGCTACCGCCACTAACGGATCTAATTTCAAAGATAAATGAACGTTTTGGATTGTCATTCCAAAAGATTGGCTGTGTTGGGCAAGTGTCCTTGGCTGCTGGAGATAAAGAGGTACGGTTTAATACTACGACAACCAAATTTACTAATTGCTAATCAATCATTTTTACTTGTCATTTACAGTCACATTGATAGATATAATTATGATCGTTTTTGGTCTATTGGGCCTCCTTTCATATCAGCTTTTTAGTTACCGTAACTATAATTTCCTGCATAATTTACGCACTCATGTTTTCAGCTTAAAACGAAGAAAACAACATTTTATGCCTAGTTTTTACTCCACTTTTATGAGACAAGTATGTAAAAGAATGCAAGTCTAGCAGGTAGTGAATATATTTTATTATTTAATCTCAGTTTTATTGATTGATGTTTAAATTTTCTTCTTGCATCCAGAATGATTTTCACAATTACGGGCTGAGCATCAAGGTTAAGTTTCGAGACAACGAGCCGCTCAAACAGTTAAATCAGTACATTCAGAGTGGTGGAGAGAGGGCAGTTTTCCTAACAGCAAATACATGGATTCCTTGCAAAAAAAAAAACTATACAAGGGGGGGTTTTTTT
>JAMZAV010010618.1:0-21318 GCA_024449915.1 Sweltsa coloradensis
TTCGGTCTTCACTTGTAATTGCGTCGGGGCGTTTAGGGTTGATTTGGTCGCTTTGGTTTACTGTCCCCCACTGAAAAACAGTTATGTGACTGAGTGGGTAGTCTCTAAACATACGGATTTATTTTATTTCTCGTAGGCCTCACTCGGCTGAAGAACAGGTAGATACTTGATCGCGATAACAAATCACATACAACTCGCTGTATGGGACACTTTTAAGGCCCAACTAAGCTAAAGAACTTTTTTTTTACCCGATCACGATAACGAACCACATACAACTCACGGTATTAAACATTTTCATCGTAGGCCTTATTCGGCTAAAGAAAACTGGTACTTTTCTCGATAGCGATAAAATATCACATTCAAAATCTAAAACAACACTTTCATCGTGTTGGGGGGGAGGGGGCGGGGGAGGGGGACATGAAAGGAGCCTCCACGAAGATTGTTAGAATATGGAAACGATTCAATCGGGCGTCCCCTGGAAACGACAAAAATGTCGGCTAATTCTTTCAAAACGGGAGTAAAGATGAACGACTATCTCAATATACATTGCGGGGCTATCTAGTCATAAGGAAATTTTTGTATCGGACATATGCAATAAATACAACTGGGATATTTTGCTGGTCGAGGAAAGTACCAGGACGCTTACCTAATATCCTTATAAGAACAGGGTTACAGCCGGGTTAGTCTTAACTCTGGCGCTAGTGTCTAGCCCCTATTGAAAATGCCACACACACTAGCCCGAGCCTTCTAAACTCGAGCTACGGTAACCCTGGTCGGAGGCGGGGCTACAGTCGGGTTAGTGAGGCATGGCTACATGGATTATTGTGTATTATTCGTTTAGGTGGCCGTGTGTTGTTGTTTTTGTAATGATTAAAATGGCTGGCTATATTTTGGCGGTAGGTGCAGAGTTTGATGACGACAATGTCAAAAATTATACACGGATAGTGGATCTTAGTGATTTTGAGTTGTATACGCGAACAAGACTAAATCGTAATTGTTTTAATTATGTTTTAAATCTTTTGGACGTGGAGCTGGTACGCGAAAATAACCGAAATCATGCAGTACCAGCTGACACACAGCTATTGGCAGGTTTGAGTTTTCTAGCTAGTGGTAATTTTCAATGGGAATAGCTGCTATGGCTGGTATTTCCCAAACAGCCACCAGTGAAATAATTCGCCAAGTTGTTCTTGGATTGAATCGGATAGCTGTGGACCACATCAAGTTTCCCACGACCATCGCCGAGATGAACACGACCAAAGAAACCTGTACCGTTATGGCGGGGTGCGCAATGTCCTTGGAATAATCGACTGCACACACGTAGCTTTCCAACCTTTGAGGGACGAGGAAGCTGCCTACGTGGATAGGCGTGGTCGCCACACTATAAATGTGCAATTAGTTTGCGATGCAAAACTTAAAATTACAGATGCTGTTGCTAGATGGCCAGGTAGTGTCCACGACAGCTTCATTTGGAATCACAGCGAGCTAAGGAACACACTGATGCAGACAGATGGTTGGCTGTTAGGGGATGTTGGTTACCCTTTGGAACCGTGCTTCTGACAAGGTTCCAGCGACCTATAACAGATGCGCAGACGATTTTTAACGCAAGTGTAGGCAAAACAAGGAATTTGATTGAAATCGTGAATGGTCTCCTCAAGAGTCTTGGAGGGTCCTAGCTAAATCTGGTGGAGAGATGCTGTACAGTGCAGCTCGTGTCTGCGATATCACTGTTGCCTGCTGCGTTATGCACAACATATGTGTTGACCAAAATGTAGAACTAGGAAATTTTGACCTAGTTCTTCCAGATGACTACAATCGTCCACCAGCAGCAGTTAATGTTGGTGTCGGAGGAAGGGATCTACGAGCACGAGCTGTAGCCATCCGCCAGCGGCTAGTTGGACAATGACTTTGCTCAGTAGGTTTTACCTTTTCCTTGATGGAGACCTCTACGCCTCCTCAGCGCAACACAATTTAATTAGAAGGTAGCTCTGTCTACCGTCTCATCAGTATCCAATAAAAAAATTAAATAATATATAACATAATGTAAGATAAGAAAATAAAGTAGATGAATTACATACTTTGGTCATTATTATTGCAATAGTTTGACATGACTTTGTCAAGAACAGTTACTGTAGGGCCTACCTAAACTGATATTTAGGCAAACAAGTGGTTGAAAATTACAACGCATATTGAGGTTGACCTAGACTTCAGAAAAAATTATAAATTATGAAAAAACGATCTCTTACATTAAAGAGAGGCTATTTATACCTAAACACCATATTGTTCAGATCTATTTTTTAAAAAATTAATCATAGAAGAGGATGTTTATTGTTCTTTGGCGGGTGTTTTCTGTTTTGTAACGTGGAGATACTTTGATTAAGTTCTTTAATTTTTGGTTCTGTCCTTTACGCCTTTTTTGGGTCTTCCAATGCTTGCGTTTGTTGACCCCAAATCAAGCAGGCCCCCTCTGAATGTCAAAACCTCGACGGGGGCGACCAAGGGTGAAAGGGGGGCTGCAGAACGAGTGGGGGGTGGTCGGAGAAGTTGGAGAAAGGAATTTGATTTTGGGGGAGGCGAAAGGGCAAGGGTTTTTTTTGGGTTGCAGGTGTTTGGTGTTAGAAGAGTTTGCATTTGGGAAAGGGGTCGGGGCCTTGGTATGATGGCGAAAAGACGGAAATATTTTGTAAGCGGAAAAAATATAAGGCTCGGTTTATTGCGAGGCTTCATTTTTTGACGAAAGTCACATGATGAGGACTTTATGAGTAAGGAGATGTTGAAGGAGAAGAAGACACGAAAGGGGGGGGAGGAGACGATTTGGGGAGATTGAGAAGGTTTTTGCCTGTGTTTTCTTTCTTCTGCTGCGTGCCTTTAAAATCGGCGAATATCTCGCCCCCTTTAATCCCTTTTATAAGTTTTCCTTTGGAAACTATAACATTCTTCAAGGGGGTTTTTAAAGGGGCCCCTTTTTCCCTTCCCCCCCACCAATCGCCTTTTCCCCCCCCCTCCACCAGTAGCTTGCATTTCAAATAGCAAAAACGCCTTTGCTGCCCGTGCACCATTTTAAACTTTTTTTATTTCTATAACCTGTAATAAAAACCCCATCATTTAAATTTATTTTCCCATGTATAACTGTAGCCTTTTCGCCCAATTTATGGTCTATTGAATGGAAAAGTATGGTAGAAGCTATATTGGTTTTTAAATTCTAAAGTTTATAATATGTAAACTATATAAACCACTACCCTTAACGGTTGTTTTTTAAATTAATTAATAAAATTTCACTATGTCTTTCCTGTTTTACGAGTGGAGGAACTCGGCCCCATGCATTGCAAGCTTGGGTCACTTGATCCCAAGCCCTTGCCTTTTGCTCTTTTGGGAAAGGGTGGGAGAAAAAACCCCCTTTAAAATGTGCCACATTTTTTTACTCCCGTAGAATCGCTTCGACCTTCCTTCAGAAAATCTGCTTTTTTTTTGGCTCTCTTTTTTTCCCTCCATTCTCTTTTTAAATAGATAAATACGAGCAGCAAAAATACCAAAACCCAAAAACGCAGCTATGTTTTTTTTTACCCTTTTTAAGTCGATTTATTTTTTTATTTTTCAAAAGTGATGATGTTTTTGTCATTTTTACCAATCCCTTGCATGAACATATTTTTCTAGGTTTTTTTATTTATTTCGTTTGGGTGTTTTTAACCTAGCTAGGGGGCGGCACGTACGGACGCTACACTGCCGAGCTTAGCCCAAAGGGAAAATTTGATAGGGGCTACGAAATCGGCAAGGGGGCTACGGTAGCGCGGAGCTACGCCACTAACCCCCGATTTTTATTGGCGATATTAGGTAACGTCCACAGGGGCCAAAAAAGAATCGGGCTAAAGATGGTAGGAATGAAGTTGATCTTGGGAAAAAGCCCCATGCCAAAATATGAAAAGTGCAATATTTTCCCGATCGCGATTCACATTGAGCTCACTGTATAAAACACGTTGGTCGTAGGCCAAGCTGAAGAACGGGTTCTTTACCCTATCGCGATAACAAATCTCACTGTATAAAACACTTTTTATTGTGTGGATCGTTGGTCTTGTGGTAAGCGTATCTGCTTCCAATGCAGAAGATCAAGGATTCGATCCTGGCTTAATTCAGAAGTATTTTTTTCTGATTTGGAATAAGGGCCTAATTACATCAGTTCATTTATAAGGATTTTGTAAACGGTGACTTTGGAGCCGTTCTAGCAACGAAGCACATAATAAATTTTAAATTGTACTTATTCGGCCTTGTTGATTCAGGCGTTGATCCACGGATGTTCGCACTGTCCATTCCATTTATTGTTATATTTCTTATAAAAAATATCGATCTTTGGTTGGTTATCGCTCACTCGTTGATTACGTCGGGACGTACAAGGTTGACTTGGTCGCTTTGGTTTACTGTCCTCCACTGAAAATCAGTTATGTGACTGAGTGAGTAGACTGTAATTAATATACAGATTTATCGATTTATATTATTTTTCGTAGGCCTAACATGGCTAAAGAAAACAGGTAGGCCTAGCCCATTTTACCCGATCGCGATAACAAATCACATACAACTCGCTGTATGTGACACTATCAATGGCCTAACTCGGCTGAAGAACGGACACTTTGCCGGACCGCGTTAACATGTCTCATACAACTCGCTGTATGTGATACTTTTAATGGCCTAGCTCGGCTGAAGAACGGGTACTTTGCCCGACACTTTAAATGGCCTGACTCGGCTGAAGAACGGGTACTTTGCCCGATCGCGCGATAACAAGTCACATACAACTCGCTGTATGTGACAATTTTAATGGCCTAAATCGGCTGAAGAACGGGTACTTCCCTATGAAAATTTTGTATACAAATAGTATACAATTGTATACAGGAATACTGTATACAAATTGTATACAATTGTATACAACGTTTGTACATTTTGGTTGTGTACAATCTGTATATCGTGTACAAATTGTATACAGTCTGTATTAAATTGTATTTTTTATACAACCTACTTATATTCGATAATATTAAATTGTGTACACTCTGTATACAAATTGTATACAACTCTACACAAACTGTACATAATTTGTATACAAACTGTACATAATTTGTATACAAACTGTACATGATTTGTATACAAACTGTGCATAATTTGTATACAAATTTTATAGTTTGTATACAAATTGAAGGAACATTGGTTACTAGGCTTACATATATACAAGTTGTATACAATTTGTACTCAAAATGCATATAGTTTGAATACAAATTGTATACATTTTATATGCTGCAAGCTTATTCAAACAATAAATGCAAATAAATGACATGGTCACAGGTTTCATCAACTACTACATTATAGAGCAATATACCGGTATTATCTCTTCATTAAGTCACATTGCATTAATGCAAATAGGTCTCCGATACTAGATACCTACTTGCCTAATATTAAGGGAAAACACAAGATAGGAAATTATTACAGTGGATCCCTTATCAATGTTTTGCTCACCTCACAAGCTGGCATAGGTCTAATTAAAATTTAATTGCTCCTAAAAATTATAAAGGAAGATTTCATATTCTTGGTATTTAGGGCCTAGATGTACTTTCATTCACAGGGGTTCCACTGCAGCGGTCAAGCCAACAGTCAACAACAAACTTTGAACGTATAAGCAAATTGTTTATTGTAAAAAGATAGTAGGTAAATTAATATTAAGTTCGTCTAGAGTAAGAATTGTCAAGGTAAAACCAATTAAAATTAACAATCTAGTAAAATGTAAAATCAATAAAAATGAACAGTAAAGACAAGGTAAGACCAATTAAAACTAACCCTATAATTAATTTAAATTAATAGTAAGTAGGCCTAGAGTAAAACATATTGTCAAGATAGGGTTAGTTAAACACGCGCATCATTCTCAGTTTTCATCCTCCGTTTGACCAGGGACCCGGACCGCCGACAACTTGATGACATGGCGGATCTCGTTCAAGCGTTTCCCCATGGCGGCGACACATGCCGACGGATCTTGAATCTTCCAGTGGCTGGCTTTGCCCTGGGAGATGGTAAAATCTGTAACATACATAATTTGAATAGTATTAGATGTTATGGTATTGTTGAAGAAATGATCATCATGAACACAATACACTTTTTGGAACGTGAAACTTGAAAAACTAGGACCAAGCCTACTGTAAGCAACAATATTTTTAAGCTTAGAATGCCACGGCCGAGGGATCGCAGCACCGTTACCCTCGCATTTTTCCATTTGCCCACAGGTTCGGAAAAATAGCACACAACTGATCTCTAAAACCATCAATACAATCGGCATCGAGCTGCTTCCGAAAATGAAGGCAGCTTATTTTAAGTACGGCCTACCGTAAAGACTTGGTAAAATTTAAAAAGGCAAATATTTAAGTCGTGCTATCTCATTACGTGGAGACATGATCTCCCAAACATTCATCGAGGCTATCCGCAAAAAATGCGGTAAATGTGAAATGATTAGGGCTGTGCGAGTACTCAATTTCTCGAGCTTTTTCGAGCTTCAGTTTTGAGCTTGCGCCAAGACGAGCTTGATTTTAGGCTCAATTTATTCGAGCCGAGCCTACAAAAACACGCAGTACACTCGCTCATTTTCATCAACACTCAACAGACAGTCTTGTCAACAAAGACTTTAGCGGAAGAATGCGGCAGCCTGAGCTAGCGATCAACAGTCGACTCGACGCAGTAGAATGCGATCGGCATTCTACTGCGCCTAGGCCTAGAATGCAAACGTGTCTCTCTCATGTGGGAAAACCTATCACACTATCGCCCGCGCTGAAAATTTCGTCGCAAAATAAGCCTAGGAAAGAAAGGAGATAAACCAAGGAATAACAATCCAATGCGTCGTGATCGTAGAAACATGATCACATCGCAATAATTCTTCATCCAACTAGTTCCACACAGTTTATTGTCAGCTGTGAGTTGAGTTGGTTGGATCGACCGAACGCGCACGTAGTTCGCGCAGGTGTCACGTGATTGCTTACAACGCGCTCTGTTGTCAACTCGAGTAACTCTTTAGCAGAGTTGACAAAGAAGTTTCCCCGGGTCTTCTTTATCGACTCTGCAGGCAGGAAGGCTCCGCGGGAAAGATCGCATCGACGTAGCGCGTAAAATATAAACCCGCGAATCAGCCTAAAAACGGTCGCGAAAAATACCCTGATCTTATAATCGGCTCCGGGTAATTTCTAGAACCGGGTACCCGATGACATCCCTAGAAAATATGTAGCCTAGGCCTAACCATTTTTATTTTATTTATTTATGTTTTATTTTTTTTTATTATTTTTTTTGAAAAAGCTCGGCTCGGCTCGAAAATCAAGCTTTTTTTTAATACTTGGCTCGGCTCGACTTAAAAACTCTAGGCTTGCACAGCCCTAGAAATGATCAATACCAACCACCAATCAACCTCTTAGGCCTATAAACAAATTTATAAATTAATTGTTTTGATCCTAGGCCTATATTTACTCGACAGTTCATACTAACACTAACAGTTGGCCTATTTATTTATTATCAAATTGACTAAATTGTCAGTTTGCCTACGTGCATTTTTGTGTATACTTTCGCGTACCTACGTCAACGTGTACTGTTTTTCTCTGTAACATATAGTGGTCCCAACGAAAGAATGTAGGTGGCTCGAAATTGTTTTCCCAACATAACAACTTTGTTAATTCTATTCACGCTAGCTCAGCGTGGATCTTGCACACGGAGGAACCCTGTGATCTAGCACAGATAATTTTTGCTTGCGTTGGTAAAAGACATTTCTCTTTCATACACAAAGGCGACATACCATTTACCGAGCATTCATTCTACCCCCACCACTACCAAGCATCTGCATTCTTTCGTTGGTGCAAGTAAACCGGTACTAATATATTAATAAATAATTCATAGGCCTATGTGTTTATGACAACTGTCTTGGATCAACGGTTAGCAACTGTGCAATTAACAATATATGCATGCCCGGCTAATTTATTGAAAGAAAGAAAAGCTTGCCAAAAATGCCAGGGCAGTGACCATATTTAAGAAGCTATACATACCAATAATAGCATTAATGCCAGTTTGAAAGAGTGGTTCTCTCGCCTCCGCCGCCGCCTTTCCTAATCCGTTTGACTTGCGGCCACGGACGGAACAGCTTGCCAAGGCCTCTGAAGTGAACACAAGTTCAAGAAGATTCCTGCACAGCATTGTGCATGAGGTTGAAGTGCTGATTACCGTTGTCAAGTTTGTGCCATTCACAAAAATGGATGACTTACCAAGCTGGACAACCTAAACAAACATTACAATAAATTTTAAGTACTTTGCATAGCTTTCATATCAAGGACAAAGTCTTAGGTATAGGTAAACCTATTCAAGGGTTAGGGCCTAATTGTTTTTTTAAATATCAAGGCTGATTTTTAATCTAGGAAAACAAACGAAAATGATGAACACCACAATTAATTATATTGAATTTAGGTCCATCAAAGTTACCAAGCAAATTTTGACTTTGCCTACATTAAAATGAAAATGAAATCAATAAACATTTGCATTGTATTAATTGCGCAAGTGGTTCTGGTATTAATTTTTAGGGGCAGTTTTAAAGAGATGTGCAAGTTACTTCATTCCAAATCGGTGATTATAGTGCATAGGCCTAACAAACATGGTTCAAGATGGTGCTCGAGTTTCTCATCTATACATTCTTAAATTCCTATAGCATGCCCAGGGAAACTTAGCTAAACTTACACCAGTGTCCGAGCTTTTGTGCCGTAAGTGTTCATTGTTGACATCGCGATCCGGCTGTGCAAGGTCCAAATTCCCCTGCGCAGAAACCTCTGTCCCGGAGCCACTCGAAGAAGAATTATGTCTAGTGCCCGGTTGAGAGGTGGGCGTCGATAGGCCAGACGTCAGCTGTCTGGCATATTTCAGAGATTTGCGTAATTCTACTGCCATCATTTTATTTGTCTCATTTGTTTCTGAAAAGACAAAATCAATGTTAGTGGAAATAAGCTTTTGAATAGGCTACAATACAAATGGCAAGCTCCATTTAACTCCCAGTCACAGTAAAACTGTTGTAGGCCTACATACCTATCATGGCATCTCTTTCTTGAGTTGCCGCTCTCAACTTGGCTTTCAAGTCCTTGATCGTAGCTGCCTGTTCTTCGATTTGCGCCTTTAACTTGGGCACCACATCGTCTTCGTCGGACAAGTTTTCTAGGCCTACATGCCCACTGCTCTCTTTCTGCTGGGCAGCATATGAATTTAGAATTGATCTTGCAGCATGTAGACTAGCACTAACCTTTTTTGATTTGTGCAGTTGTTTGGTCTGGAAAATAGAACATTATAATAGAGCTATGTAGCGCATCCACATAAAACATTTTCAAGCATCCTCCTTGTAGGTAATTTTAGGCCTACCTAGCAAAATCTAATCTTCAGCTTGAGGTGCTGGTCCACCAGTCACGTGATATCTGAACATAACAATTGCAAAGACCATATTGTTCAATTGTACCTACTACTCCAAATATCCCCAATTTAAATGTAAGAATGG
The DNA here is from genome assembly GCA_024449915.1 of Sweltsa coloradensis. Classification (NCBI taxonomy): domain Eukaryota; kingdom Metazoa; phylum Arthropoda; class Insecta; order Plecoptera; family Chloroperlidae; genus Sweltsa; species Sweltsa coloradensis. The sequence continues at coordinate 9,530 of JAMZAV010010618.1, forward strand.
AGGGCCTAGCCTACATTTATTTTGTTCAGTGCACTCATTATTATCATTATTTATATCATTATTACCAGTGTTGTTAAGTCTAGTGCGCTATTTGTAACAAGTTTCTTTTTTGAGTAGGCCTAGGGAGGAGTAGCTACTATTAACTGCATGGTAGCTGTAGCTTAAAATCGATGCTAGGCCTACTCTTATTTGTAATGCAATTAAACCATTCTGTAGCGTTGCAAAAATCAATCATGTACCCTAATGCAGATGCCTAGTAATATGTACTAGCAAATTATTTTCCCATACTACTCGCCGGCCAGCTGCGAGTTCGATCGAACGCGCACCTTGTTCGTGAATGAGATGACACTGATCTGGCGTTTACGAGATGTATTTCCTCATTCGTCTCTCTCTCACTCGTAGACACAGGCGCTACTTGCTGAAGCTAACGGACAGAAGGCTGATACAAGAAACGAAGTGTATAATCTTACGTTCGACCGTAAAATTTGCTGAAAGTTGTTCTTCCGTTCAAGGAACTATTTGCTACCGACCGAGCCGAAGAGGTCGGAGCGTGCTAGTTCCGAACTCGTACGCTGGAGGTTCGTCGGCCATTTTTATTTTTGTCAATCTGCCACGAGAAGTTGGTGTGATAGCACAACATGTTGACGAGATGGATCTGAATATTGGCGATAGATTTGCGAATGCGCGGGAAGTTGAGGAGATAGTCAAGAGATATGGAGAAGAGAGATTTGTTCAATTTTATATTAGAGGAAGTAGGAGTGCCCACACTAACACGCCCACGCAGCCGCCCACACATTCAACGGGACGCCGCACGGCTGCAGCAGCTGACGGCAGGCACTAGGCCACAGATAATAGAGTACCGTACACTAGGCCTATCTTTTAGTAGGCCCTACTTAGTACATACTTTCCCCAGCAGTTTTGCTTCAATAAATAGGCTCAATTTTTAATTTTTAATAATTCCTATCCAATTCGTTATATTCACGACGTAAACACGCCTACGCAGCCGACCACACATTCAACAGGATGCCGCTCGGCAGCAGCTGACGGCAGGCACTAGCCTACCTCGTATTAGGGCCCTAATTATTACTTTCCCCAGCAGTTTTGCTTCAATAAATTGAGTCTAGGGGCTTTATTTTTCATAATTCCTATCCAATTCGTTGGGCCCCTACTCTTGGGTATATTTACAACGTAATAATAATGCTCCAGTATAGGCCTATTCTATTCTTACTAGTTTGGAACGTAATAACAACGTGCCTAATAGGCCTAAACAATTCTAACGTTCGGCGGGTTTACATGTTTGGAACGTAATAACAACACAACACAATTCCTACGTTTGATTTTCACGTGATGAAAACAACCAATCACAGCACTGAAAGTAAGATTATACACAGCCTACAAGAATAGCCACGTTTTTTAGGCAATCCGACACGTCCTAGGACGCGTACACCACTATAATTATTACCTTTTTTACATTCGTATCCCGACTAATCTCAGTGTCGCTGTCGTTGCTGCTGGAGGTTTCCAAATTTTTTGGGATGCGGGGCCTCTTGGCATTTGATGGTGTCGTTAATAGCCCCGTTTTAATGTATGTGGACATCAAGGCCACTAAGTCAGGACGACTCACTGAAACGGAATTTAGGGAATTGTTAGTAGGCCATAATTTACCTAGGCTAGGCCTAGGCCAGGCCTAGCCCTAGGGCCTAGGCCATGCTTGCAAAACTTTTGCACTATGCTTTATAAAATGGATTGGCCTAGGCCTCTACGCCTAAATAAATTACCGGTAATGGAATGTGTTCAACTTACCAGAATATGCAAGTACCTTCGCCGAATATTCATTGGTCTTTCCTTTCGATTCGCTTTTCACTTTCACGGTTTGGTCGACTATATCGCTTACGTCTTCCAACGTCGGGCAGTATTTTAAACTGCTCGACGGAATTACCGATAAGTCGACTCCCTTTTTTTTTTCCGCACTTAAAAATTCAACTAAAACGAAGTATGTTGATGATGAAGTCATTATTACTCTTTCTTAAATACACGTGGTTTTCGATTAGGAGCCTAGCACACTTCTACAGCCGGAAGATGGATACAGGAAGTGGACAAAATCTTGGCTACCCAAACATTTATTGCGTATTGCCAACGTGCAAATTTGAATTTGAAGATCTCTAATGAAATATTAATTTTTTTCTAACCAAATGTAATACATTAAAACTATCAAAAATATTGCAGAATTATTATTTTAGATATTATTAATTGTAATCATAAGATAATATATAATGAGACAATTTGCTGGAGAAGAAACAAATATATAAATTTATTTTTAACTATGGCATTGGCAAACCTGTAATTGAAAAATAATATCTAAAATGGCGACGTTTGTTTTGTTGGATAGATAGGCATAACACAACTGTTCTTGGTTTAAAACAATTTTGCCTACATTGTTTCTGGCTTGGACGTAATATCTGAGTATTTTTCTTAATTACGGATTAAAACGTAGCTCGTGTTTTGGTACAGCCTGATAGGCATTTCTCTATGGGCATATGCGTCGAGCTCACCCATAAGCTCTAGGCCTAGGCTAGCCTAGGCCTAGTCACCCCTCAGCATGCTGCCGGTGAAGAAACGAAAGTTTTACAAACGATACAACAGAGATGAAACTGAACAGGTATATATGATAACTTATTTCCTTATAGGATAGAATCCACTACGTCCCTAGCAAAGCTAATATGTGGCTGTAGAAATGCCTACCTAGGCCTACCCTAGGCCTACCCCTAGGCTAGCTAGGGGCTAGGCTAGGCCCATGTTTTTAGGTTAGGCCTAGTTGTAGGGCCTAGGCCTAGGCCTATTGCTTTAATCTTATAGCCACAGGTCATGCAGCTAAGACGCCTAGGCCCTAGACAATTTCTGTAAGTCGTAATATTTGGTCTAAGAACGAAGCTCAAAGATTGATTTACCAACAACTTTGGTAGGGGCCTAGGCCCTATGATGAATGTTGACTAGGGCTAATGCTAGATTTAACATAGGCCTAGGGGCTTGCCTAGCCTAGGCCTAGGCTAGGTAGTTATATATATATATAGTTATATATGTAAATGCTAGGCCTACTGCATCTACCTGCGTAGGCCTACTGACCAGACTTTTTTTATGGTATCTACCATGAATATGATCTAGGCCCTACACAGCTAGCTAGGCCTACAACAGTGGATTAATATGGCTTCATTGCTTTACAGGTTCCATTGCAGACCCACAGGAGGAGGAAACGTTTCAGAGAACAGAACGAATCGCAAAGCGGATCCGGGCATCGATTTGAAAGCTCATCTTCAGAAGACAATGAAGGTAGGCCTACCGATTAGATCTAGCTGATTTGGTTAATGGTTTTTAAAAAATGCATAGGCCCTAATGCCAATTTGGACTTATTGCACACAGTGGTCAGACCTAGTTTTTATTACAAGCATTTTACGCGGACTGAATATTATATCCAGATAAAAATAAATAAAAAAAGGAGATAGGCCTATGAGATGTTGCAGTGGACTAAAAATAACCAGTAGGGGTATAGGGCGGGGCCTAGGCTACTTGTAGAAAACCGAAAAGCTATGGATATTTATTTGCGAGCTGACACTTGTCACTTATATTTTAATTCATAGCTTGCAATTAATGGGTCGATGACTTAAGGCATAGATGACGGCTTTGAATATTCCGCCAAGATAATAATTGATTTATTAAACGGAAACCCATAATGGAGAATAAACGTGAATTTTCTCTTTTTCTCTTCAAGTTTACTCTAAATATTTAATATCATGTTTTAAATTGACTGCACGATTATTTTTCTGACATTTGCATTGCTTGTGCTGGATGCTGCAAGCTGACACCGTTCCGTTTTCTAAGCCTACGGACCGCGCAGGCTAGCACTGTTCTTTACTGTGCTCCCAGTAGAGCTAGGAGTTACAGAATGCAACCAATATAAGGCATATAAGCCTAGTCAATGAAATATCAGCCACGTCATTTACTGACTGATAAACTGAACTGAACGCTGTCGCCGTGTTTACTGTTCAGAATGCAATAAAAATAGACAGTAATAAATAAATAAACATTGTAGGCTACCGGCCTACTATTTTTGTGACCGGGTTGTCCTATTGTTTATTCTGCTTATAACCATGAATTAACAATTTTTTTTTTATCTTCTTTTCTTCAGCACATCCGAGTTTTGTACCTATTGCCGATGGTATGCCTACGTCGCCACCTTCATCACCTCTACCGCCAGAGAGGTGTTCAGCCCCTTCAAGTCCCGCAGATAACGGCATGTCGTCAGCTTCTGACAATGACCTCGGTGACGCAGCCCCTTCGAGTCCCGCGGATAACGGCATGTCATCAGCTTCTGACAGTGACGTTAGTGATGCAGAGCAACTTCTATCTGATGATATAAGTTCATCTGATAGTGATGGTGAACTTTCTTCGGATGGTGATGACGATGAACTTTTTTGGAATAGGCCTTTATATGACAATGCTTCTGTAACAATAGGTGAGGCCATCATGAATGTCCTTGATCTGTATCTTCGGCACAATGTATCAAAAGCGTGTCTTGATGACATGTTGAAATTCGTAAACAGGCTTTTGCCAGCACCCAATCTCTTTCCAGGTACAAAATACAAATTGGTTAAACTCCTCTCTGAAACGCAGGATTTTATGTTGGTCAAGCATCGCTTTTGTTCCCAGTGTATTTTGTACTTGGGTATGTACGATAATACTCTGGACCTAATAAACTGTACCAACTGTGGGTCAACAGAAATCAAAGGGATGTTTGTTGAGATACCAATAGCTGACACATTAAAAAGCATGATGGAAAATCGGCGTCTGTACAAATATTTACAGAAAAAATCGGTAGAAACTGATGACATTTCTGATATAAAAGATGGCGATTTATCAGAAACTCATCAGCTTACACAATTTCCTATCAACTTAATTTGGAATACCGATGGGGTCCCTGTATTTCACAGTTCAAATTCCCAAATCTGGCCAATTTTGTTCACAATTGCAAACTTGCCTCCAAATGTCAGAAAAAAGAATATTTCCCTTTGTGGTCTGTGGTTTGGACAAACCAAGCCTGTAATGAATACATTTCTGCAACCCTTTGTCCGGTCTCTTTCTTCTCTTCACCAGACTGGTCTTTCATGGCTGCATCCAGAGCTAAACACCCATTTCAGGTCAAATGTAGCAGCCCCTGTCATAACTGTCGACGCAAAAGCTCGCAGTGACATGCAGGGGATTATTTCTTGCAATGGGCGTTATGGTTGTTCGTTTTGTGAACATGAGGGCGAGGTTGTCCAAACAGAACGATCTACTGTATTAGTGTATCCTGTTATACAGCCATCCCCACAACTGCGAGATAAGGAAAGAATGATGGTTCAGGCCCAAGCTGCAGTAGACACTGGCATCAGTCAGGTTGGAGTTATGCGGCCTACTTGTTTGTCCCTCATTCCGTCCGTAGATACTGGCAAATCCTTTGTACCCGATTACATGCACGCAGTTGCATTGGGAGTGGTTCGCCAGTTCTTTTGGCTTTGGCTAGACTCAAAACACCACAGACAACCATGGTATATAGGGACAAAAAAGGAAGAAATAGATCTTGTACTTCTGCAGATAAAGCCACCCAATGATATATGTCGTGTACCTCGGAGTGTTTCCCTGGGTAAACACTGGAAAGCATCCGAGTACAGGAACTGGCTTCTGTTTTACTCCCCTATTTGTCTTATTAACGTTCTACCAGCAGTGTTTCTTCAACACTGGCTCTTGTTAGTTGCTAGCGTCTACCTGCTCCTACAAGAGAAAGTCACAAGAATGGACCTCTCTCTCGCTGAACATCTTTTACAGCTCTTCTGTGAAGAAGCAGAAAGTTTGTACGGTAAGCGCCACATGTCTTTTAACGTTCACCAGCTGCTTCATCTTGGCAATTCCGTGCGAAATTGGGGACCTTTGTGGGCGACATCCTGTTTTATGTTCGAAAATGCAAATGGAACACTTTTGTCTCTAATTCACGGAACGCAAAAAATTCGAACAGGTCGTGTCCTCAACCAAGTTTATGCACTCTCTCCAAATGTTAAGATACAAACTGCAAATGAAAGATCAAGCTCCACAAGAAATTCAAGTTCTTGGCAGTGTGTATACTGGTCAGCTGCAACGTCATCTTCGAGATTCCCTCCACCAATATGCAGATTTGCACAGAAATGTCTTGGAGAGACCTACACCTCTAATATTCATTCGGGCTCGCGTGTCAAAGTTGGGAACCGTTACGTCACAACTGTACACACGAGAAAAAGTAAGATTCAGCTGTGTTGTTATGTTCAAGATAAATGACTCTGTTCAATATGGTACTGTTCAATGTTTTGCTGATTATGGTAACAACCATATTGTAGCATTGGTGTCCGCTTTCAAGCAAAATAGAAGACGTCCCAAGTTTGTCCATCGAGCCACTGGATATACTCTTAAACAATTTGTTTCCATAGAAGTAACTAATACTGTTCATGTAATTCTATGTAGCCATGTTCTGGCAAAAGTTATTCATTTTGATTCTTTCATTGCCATTCCCCCAAATGGAATTGAAAAAAATCTGTAAATCGAGAGTTTATGATATTATACATGTTACATTATATATTATATATATTATATTATATATGTTATATTATATATTATATATAAATTATAATATATCATTATATTATTATAAAGTAGCTAGGCCTATTGTTAAATAATTATATTGTTATATTTTATTTATATTATTTATTGTTTCATTATATATTATATTTAGGCCTAGAGATACGTGAAAATAGCGTTTTATGAATAGATGCTACAAAGCGCTATTTTTTCCCTAAAAACGTTAGTTTTCCGGTCTTATTTTATTTAATTTTTCATAGTATCTATAATTTGTTACCTAATACCGGTACACATTTTTATTTAGTTGTTATTAATTCAACCTTGATGACCAAATTAAAATTAAAAATTTGGAAAAAGGTTATTGGCTACTCGTTTTAAAGGTGGCCAAAAAATAGATGCTACAAAACGCTATAAAATGACACTTGAAAATGCTATATATACACGTACCTCTATTAATATTATAATAATATAATAATAGGCTATATGATAATATCGTACGAGTTGTTTCTATAAGATAGCGACATAATATTACCGACTTCCGTTATCGGCCTATACGTAGGCCTAGTTTACATACGAGTTCGGAGATAAACATCATTCGCGTATACGACTCGCCATGTGAAGCGAGACTGATGTAAACACAGCGCCCGCCTGTCTTCCGAGTCGGCTAGGGCTCACGACTCGCTAAAGTTAGAGAGACAGAGCGCGCTACGCCGTTTGGTTGCGCAATGCCTGCAGGCAGCCTGCCAGCATCGTCTGAGAGAGAGGAGAGCGCACTGTTGTTTTTCGAATGCTAGGTGCGGGAAAAACATTGCGTTTGCTTGAACAAGACACGAACTTCCGCAAACGGAAATATGGCAGTTAAGCCTAAGTAGTCTAGTTGTAACTAGTTTTAAAATTGTACTTTATTCTAAATTATTATAAGCCAAATTAATTTTGACAATACCTACGGGTGAATATTGTACATGTTTACACAAAATTGGTGGTCTCCATGAAGGATCTTATTGTACTACAATGTATTAGTAATTAGGTAGCCTACAAAAGATCTAACTAATTCTACGATATACGTAGTTGTCATATCAATTATTATTCTGAAGAAAAATAAAATTTAAAAACTAAATGACTAAACAACTTTATAGTTTATTATCAAACAGCATTGTACTTGTGTTGCCGATAACAAATTGTGAAACAAACTGTATCTTTTGTAGGGTCTAGACCTATTTTAAATAAATTGATTTTTATCGATACCATGTTTCTATTTTTCTTATATTTTCTTACTTTTATTTCCTTCCATCACAAGATTTATTGACTTTCTCTTAATATGGTACTTTTCTAACTTTATTTTCCTGAAATGGTTGAAAATGTGTATGTCTAGGATTGCCGCTCGATTAATAATTGTTTAGCTGATCAGATTTTAAATTAATTAATCGAACTCGAATTCACCCATAAGCACGTAGATTGTGTGTCAGTGCAAGTAAAATCAACGGTGCGCTATTTTGCGTATTTTCAATTATTGGTCGATCAAATGCAAATTTTGGATATCAATTAGCAAAAGTAGAACGCATGGCAACCCTAAATAGAACTCAAGGACTTTGCCCTTTATAAATCTATATGTTCTCCCTACTTGTCACCTATAGCATGGCTACTTGAATTTAGTACGATAAATTTATTCAATTCAACATTAATTGACCTATTTATAAGCTAAAATAGAATAATAATCACAAGATTAAATTTCTTCAATGCACTGCATTTTTTAATATTTACATATCCTCACTTTGTATACAATGTATATAAACTGTATACAACCATATTGTATACATTGTATAGAACATGTATACGGGTAAGATTGGCCAAAGTATTGTATACAGTTTCAATACTGGTTGTATACAACTTGTATGAACTGTATACGATTGTATACAAGTTGTATACTGGTTGTATACAACATTTTCATAGGGGGTTTCCCGACCGCGATAACAAGTCACATACAACTCGCTGTATGTGACACCTTTAATGGCCTTACTCGGCTGCAGAACGGGTACTTTGCCCGACCGCGAAAACAAGTCACATACAACTTGCTGTATGCGACACTTTTATCGTAGACCTAACTAGGTTGAATTACGGGTAATTTACACGATCATGATAACAAATCTCACTGTATAAAACACTTTCTTATTGTGTGGATCGTTGGTCTTGTGGTTAGCAGATCTGTGTTCAATGCAGAAGATCCAGGGTTCGATCCCGGCTAAATTAAGAAAAATTTTTCTTCTTCTGATTTGGAATGAGGGCCTAGTTCCGTCATTTCTTTGCTATGGATTTTGTTAAACGGAGAATTGGAGCCGTACTAGAAAACAAAACAAAAAATAAATTCTGTTCGGTTTTGTTGTTCAGGCTTTGATCCATGATGTTCGCACTGCCCAAAACCTTTTTTTAAAACCCTTTTATAATAAATACGATTTTTGGTTTGGGTTATCGTCACTTTTTATTGCGGGGGGGCTTTTAGGTTGATTGTCGTTTTGTTTCTGTCCCCCACTAAAAAACAGTTTTTTTACTGAGGGGATAGTTCTAAACTACGGATTTATTTTATTTCTCGTGGCCCACCGGCTGAAAACAGGTAGAACTTGATCGCGATAAGAAATCACTACAACTCGCTTAGGGGACATTTTTAAGGGCCAAAATAACTAAAAACTTTTTTTTTACCCGTACGATAACGAACCACAACAACTCACGGTAAAAAAATTTTCATCGAAGGCCTTATTGGGCAAAAGAAAACGGGTACTTTTCTCGATACGATAAAATACACATTCAAAATCAAAAAACAACATTTTCCTCGTTTGGGCGGGGGGGGGCGGGGGAGGGGGCAAAAAGGAGCCCCCACGAAGATTTTTCAAAAGATTCAATCGGGCGTCCCCTGAAACGACAAAAATGCGGCAATTTTTTTCCAAAGGGGAGTAAGATAAACGCCTATCTCAATATACTTGGGGGGGCTTTATCAAAGGGAAAATTTTTTATCGGACAATGCAATAAATACAACGGGAATTTTGGGGTCGAAAAATTTACCAGAGGACAACAAGAATCGGACTATAGATGGGGAATAAATTTTGATCTTGGAAAGCCTCATCCCAAAAAATATGAAAGTGCAATATTTTGATTCACTTGAGTCCTGATAAAACACGTTGGTCGTAGGCCAACTGAAGAATGGGTTCTTTACCCTATAGCGTAAAAAATCTACGTATAAAACACTTTTTAGTGTGGACTTTTGGTCTGTGGTAAGCGTATGTTCCAAGCAGGATAAGGATTCGATTGGCTTAATTCAAAGTATTTTTTTTGATTTGGAAAAGGGCCTAATTAATCAGTTTTTATAAGGTTTTTTTAAACGGGATTTTGGACCCTTTTCTGCAAAAAAGACATAAAAAATTTTAAAATTTGTACTGATCGGTTTGATTTAGGGGTGACCCCGGAGTTCGACTGTCCAAACCATTTTTGTAAATTCCCTTTTTAATAAATATCGATTTGTTGGTTACGTCATTGTTAATTGCGTCGGGGCTTTAGGGTTTTATTGGTCGCTTTTGGTTTTTTGTCCCCCCCTAAAAAAAGTTTTTGTGACGAGTGGGGAGTCTCTAAAAAAGGATTTATTTTATTTTTCCCTAGGCCTCATGGTGAAGAACAGGTGAAATTTTGGTAAGAAATCAATACAACTCGCTGTATGGGACACTTTTTTAAAGGCCCCAAATAAGCTAAGAACTTTTTTTTTTCCCCCTCACGATAACGAACACATACAACCCATGGTATTAAAATTTTTACGAAGGGCCCTTTTTCGGGTAAAAAAAACTGGGACTTTTCCGATAGCGATAAATATCACATTTAAAACTAAAAAAAACACTTTTCCTCGTGTTTGGGGGGGGGGGTGGGGGGGGGGGGGAAAATGAAAGGGGGCCCCCGAAGATTTTAGAATATGGAAAAGATCAAACGGGGTCCCCCGGAAACGACAAAAATGTCGGCTAATTTTTTCAAAAAAGGGAGTAAAAATGAACGACATTCAATAACATTGGGGCTACTGCAAAGGAAATTTTTGTATCGGACTTGCAATAAAACAACTGGGGGTATTTTGCTGGCGAGGGAAAGTACCAGAGGACCAACAAAAAATCGGACTATAGAGGTAGGGAAATTTATTATTTTATTATTATTTATTGATCGACACAGACAAAGTACATTTATACAACATATTACAGGTTATATGTGCACGCAATGGTAGCCTAATGGGGAAAAAGTAGAAAAAGGAAAACCCCGTTCCCCCCACTTAAAAGGTGTCCTACAACCTTTAAAGTTAAAAATAAAAGTAGGGGTTGAATACTTATTTTCGTTTACTGGGAGCATAATGAAATAAATTGTAAGCCCAAAAGAATTATAAACCTAGGGAATTTGCCTATATAAAGAAAGAGCTTTATGATAAATTTAGTGGCATGTTAGAGATAACGGGTGATGTGAAAGGTGAGGGGAGGTGGTATGGGGCCCTGACTTAAAATTTTTCCCTGTTAACAGTCTAATTTAATTCATTTAATGTCCTTGATCGTTGCGGGGGTTGCAAAAGTTGGTTTAACAGAAGAACTGTAAACGCTTTATAAAAACTTTGGAGGGATTGTTTTTATTTCGCAGGGAGAGAGTTCCACAAACCCTGGCTCGATGGACGTGAGCGTTGGTACTGGCTTTGGGGGACGGGGGGGCGGGGTTACCCTTGTGTGGGCCCCCCCCACCTCCGCGGTCTGTTTCAAATGCAGCGTACGCGAGATCGGTTTTACCCTCTACAGTTGCGTAGGGGAACACCCAAACGCTGCTGAAGGAAAAACCCTTTTATGGAGGGGATTTTTGCTGTTACGCCTTCGAGGTCAAGTGGTTTTTTAAACCCCGCATCCTTTTGGTCGTCGGTTTGTATACTCGAGTTGTTGAGTATTACAGTAGTCGGGTGCCTGTGGGATACATCATAGGACAGGTCCACTAGGGCCATTAAGCTGCTCTACGAGAGTGCACCGTACCTCTTGAAGTTGATTGGAATGCTCATGCCCCCAAATATTATAAAGTCAATATTTTCCAGATCGCGATTCCAAACCCAAAAAATTTTTGGGGGGGAAAAGGGCCCTTTCCCAAAATGTAAAAAA